>CAEGAD010047497.1:0-19498 GCA_903067055.1 Poeciliopsis paucimaculata | reverse complement strand
AAAAAAAACAAAAAAGCCTCAACAAAATATTATTAAAAAAATCCTGATTTTTAAAAAAAAAACATTTTAACAAAAAAAAAAAAAAAAAAAAAAAAAAAAAAAAAAAAAAAAAAAAAAAAGACATTTGCTTATTTCTCTATTATCTGATCATCTGGTCAGCGTAGGAGACATCACGGCGAGAATAAATGCAACTATGCACGCAACAAAGACGAAACTGAGTGGAAGACAAGAGGCAATAGAGAGGAGTGGAGGCCTGTGGGAGTGAAACACGTGACTGGTTTGGGAGGTGGAGTGGGGAACTGCTGCAGCGTCATCCACCTCCCACATGAACACGCAGACGAGTGTGTCTCACACAAGTCAGGCCACGGCAGAGAGCACAGGGACAGAAAATACTAAATATATAAATAACAAGGAGGTAAAAAAATAAAACAGATGGCAGCAAGCTGCAGGACCCTTTAAAACAGCTTACAATGGGAAACACAGGCTTATGGCAGCTTCATGTACTTAGGAGTCATCTTTATTCCCAGCAGATGGGCTAAGCTGTAGCTGTGTAAATGACCAGGGCCAAGCTGCAAGTGTCTGATGAGGCAGGGTTTTTCATCACTAAGAGTTTTCTGAGTCTCTGGTACAAATCATTTATAGCTTTACCTTCCTTTGTGCATACCTGAACAGTCTTGAATAGGGATAAGAACAATAAAATTATGGAAAAGGTTATTTTAAGGAGGAAAAAAGCCGAGTTATCAACATTTGACGTGAGCAGCTCACTCCGCGTCATACAGTTGTATGACGCGGAGTGTCATACAACTGTATGCAAACAGTTGTATGACACAACTGTATTTTGTTCATGCAAACAAAATACAGTTGTTTGCATGAACATTTCAAAGTCCTGCTACTGATAATAAGATGCATACATACTTAAAGATTTAGCATTTTCTTATATGCAAAAGTGTAACTTAACATAGCAATAACAAGCTTTTTCATGTAGGAGTGTACATAAAATTACGACTATATTCTGGTAATTTCAAAAACAAAGTCGGTTAGTTTGGCCCTAACACTCTGTCCTACATGAAGAGTTTTCAATCTGTATTTTTTGATTTAAAATGATTCATTCAATATGTTTAGATGAAAACTTGTAACACATGAGGGCATGGTGAGGAAAGAAAGTGAATGCTGTTTGACAGTATGAGCAAGATGGACAGCTGGGATGATCTAATGCAATGTATAAATAAATATCTGCGTTGTTTATCATCTATGAACCCGATGTGACTTGCGACACGGTGTGTATATGTATGCTGCGTCCAAAAGAACAGACCCAGCATTATGCATACAGCCCAGAATAGCTGCTGACCTTTGCTCGTTCACACTGAACCATTCCACAACCTGCAGTGTGATTAATTTATTCTTGTGCTAATTAGCTCTTATTTCAGCATGCAGAGTTTTGCTGAATGATCCCAGTCAACTGAAAATGGCGGCGGGGATCTTTATTGATGCCGTCTGTAAAATCAGAGGTGTCTGTGGTATAAATGAGAAAGCGTTTTCAGAGAGCAACAGCTGGCCGCTATGCAGCACAGCTCCAGTTTCAGATTTAACATACTGAGATGGAGCCATTAGCTGCCTAACAAACTCCAATGTGATTATCTTGGACTGCAGGGATTGCACAGAACTGGACTTTTGTAGTTCTTGCCTAGCCCCAAATTTTAATGGAGGGTTTTATCATCACCACCACCAGACTCAATGGCACATATTTATAAAGCCAAATCTACATTAAAATTACACTCCAGGGACGAAAGGGTTACACCATAACATTTCTAATTACAGCGACGTGACATCCAGTTGCTGTCGTTATAGCCCATCTGGCAAAATAAACGTATTGTGAGTCCTAGATTTGTGTATTTTATACACCAATTAAGGAGTTTTTGGTTTGGCAGCCATGATCAAAAGTCTTGTAAATTTTTTGGGAAGCCATCATTTCTAGTTTTAGGAGCTGGAGGCTTTGTTACAACCCTAGTTACTATGATAATACTTATGATATTCCTAGAGATGTACTTATCAGCCAAAGATTTAAATCATGTTGTTATTTTCCCTTGATTGGCTCTGATCGGAACCACCAAAGAAAAACAAGTGTTTAATGTAGCCGTATTTAAGTAAGGTAACTTTTAGCTGGACATACACAAACTTCAAAATGATCCAGTTTGTCTCTTTTGTGTATCAAACTTGCTCAATTTCTTCATTAGATGCTATTTATTCTGCCAAAATAATAATTAGCATTAATAAAGCAGATGTACCGACATAGCAACTGATTCAACCAGCCTGTAAGGAAAATATTATGCAATTTTAACTTGAAATAACATTTTTTAAACTTTCGAAAACCGCTTAAATGTCATCTCCACTCATAAAAGCACGACTATATGAATCCCGTGTGCACACTGTGTTCAAGCTCTGTAAGAATAATCATACAGACAAATTACAAAAAGTCGTAGTTGGGTTTTTTTTCGATGCTGCTGGAACAAAACTTAGAGCTGGGTGAAGCATGAGGGATGAACCACAGACAAAAATAAAACGGTTTCTTTTAATATTCACCGCCTTTATTAGTGAAAATCTTATTTGCACAAATTTCTTCAGTCAAAAAATTATTTAAATGGAATTACTATTGCTGTTTGTTTTTTTCTCTTAAATTTTTTTGCCTTGAATTTTTATTTACCCTCAAAGACTGGGCATACCAAACAAAACAAGGCAAGTACATCAGCAAACACTGAGTGGTAACTCCTACCGCTGCACACGTGTATCACCATCAGAGTGAAAATAAAAATATTATGATTTTCAGCTACTGAGACTTTGAATCAGACATAGCAGCTATACTTTATGTCTAATACAGAGTAGCTTCAGAGTGAATAAAAACAAAAAAACAATTTCCCCAACACACATTGCTCCATCCAAATATTTGAAGTCAGGATTGAAACCTGGTATTCTAGACATACTTGTCATTTTACAGCGTTCACTAAGTGAAACTGAATTATAATCACCTCAAAGTCAGAGAATACCCCAGACATTCATCAACACTGAATTAGTAGAAGTGTCCCAAAGGAGTGTTGCCTGTAAACAAAAGCAGCAACACTTTTCGTATTAGGATGCATTCACACCAGCCCTGTTCAGGCAAAAGCCTATTTGCCTTGAAAGTCTGGTTCATTTTGGGGAGGTGTGAACGCAAAATCGAACTCCGATGTGAACCCAAAATGAAAACTCTGGTCCAGATAAAAACCTTGGTCTTGATTCATTTGAACTGAACTCTGGTACGGTTCAAATGCATATATATATATCCCAAGCAGACCGGAAACCGCTCTAAAGACAGGAAGTTAACTGTAGTGCAGATAATTCTGGGTAAATATAACCAAATGAAATACACTAGCAAGAGAAATGGCTCATAGTGTTTCACCAAAGACAAAACAGAAATCCTAAAACCACAAAAGTCAATTTTGTGACAAAGGAAGTTGCACTCTTGTCTTCTTCTGAGGTTTTCATGATGTTTCTTTCAGTGGTTCTTCGTGCAGCACCACCACAGGTGAGCCGGGGAACTGGCTTTTCAAAGGGTTTGGTTGGCTTGACACAGAGCAGTGTGAAAGCGAACACACTGCTCTGTGTGTTCGCAGAGCCACATTGATTGTGGATTATTATTCACAATCAATGTTGGTGGATAATAAATTGTCCCAGATATATTGTTGTTTTGTGATCATTTTTGATTAATATAATGGGAATGGCGTAATAATGCAAGAACACATTCTCGAATTAAAACCCTAAAATGTTATTATAAGTAAAAATGTTAAAAACAACAAAACATCAAACATTTGAAATGCTCATCACTTCCCCTCAACAAAATCCATCCAAAAATCCTCTATAAACCAAGAAGTAGAAACCTAATTGTTCCTGTCGTGGAAACATGCATTTATCCTGTTTGGTGACAGAGCATTTAAAGTCTTAACAACATATAAATCTCCTTCTAAACATGTACATCTCAAAACTGATAAAAATAGCCCGAGGTGTGGTTCTGGTCTTTTCTTTCCTCCTCTGCCAAATTATAATCATCCAATTCTGTCTCGGTTATTTTGGTTCGAGTTTACCTCCTCAATTAAAATGCTTTAAACACAGTTTGACAGAGCCATAAGTGGAAACGCATTATGTCAGCTAGAGCTAAAAAAGATAGATTGACCTATAGTTTCTCATATTAAATTAAAATAATGAACAATGTCAGTATGACTCCGACAGGAAAGGTTCAAATGGAAAAAGTGAATAGTGCTTCACCATGATCCATGCAGGATGTTACCCTTGAAGGTGCAATTACACAGCACACAGTGCTTCGCAGGCACACACCCTACTCCATTTTCCAACCCATTTATTTTGTAAGGTTACAATTTACACTAAAGCATTTCTGACCAAAACTGCATCATCATGCTTGATGCTGCACAATTTATCTGTTCCAACAATTTTGCAAGCAAGACCCCCGGTGAAGGTTTTACAACCAAATCTTCTCAAAGAAACAACAATGCGTGTTTGTGCAAACAAACAGGGTTGCTTCTGGCTACTGATTAATTAGGGGATTAGCTAGTTGACTGAAGGTAGGCTTTTTACATGCTGTTGACATCCCAGAATTTATTCAGTCTGTCCAGCATGCACTCCCAAAGGCCTGAGAGGGGTAAGGAAGGACCTTAAATCGTCAAAATGTCACTTTAATTCCAGAAAAACATGCTGATAAGGCTTTTGTGGCTTCACAGTTTTCCGACAACTGCCTCATGCCCAGCTTGTGTAAGCTGCTGAGCTAGACTGCAACCAGAGCTGCTTATCATGCTTCAGTGGGAGGCAGACAGGAGAGCTGGACACAACACCTCAGATTTCCATCCCAATATCACGACTGACCGGCACCGAGAGCGACTCCACTCAGAGAAACCATCTCGCTTAAATGCCTCTGCATTAGTGACTCAGCCATTACATAAAAACAGACACAGGAGGTATTCATCATTACAGTTCAATATACACTTTATACAATACAATATACAATTACCAACAGAAACGTAACCTTTGCACATTTCTGAGAAAGAGGTTTTAATGAAAGATTTCCTGATATTAAAAGATGAATGGGAATCTGGTTGATGGTAACGGATGATCATGTTTGTGTCTGTGGGTCAGTCCCAAACTAAAAATGTTACATACAGCTCTGAAAAAATAAAGACCACTTCAAATTATCAGTTTCTCTGATTTTACTTTAATAGGTGCATGTTTGAGTAAAATTAACATTGTTCTTTTATTCTATGGACTAATGACATGTCTGCGAAATTACAAGCAAAAATTTGGTATTTATTTGCAGAAAATAAAAAATTGTCAAAAATAAGATGCAGTGCTTTCACCCCCCCAAATAATGTAAAGAAAACTAGTTCATATTCATTTAGAAACAGCAATACTGATGTTTTAACTCAGGAAGAGTTCAGACATCAATATTTGATGGAAAAACCAGCAGGTTTTCAATGGGGTTCAGTTTTTTCAGAACTTTATTTAACCATTAACCAGGCTGCATGGTCAACGGCACTCTTTGGTATGGAAGTTGTTACTGAGGAAAGAAAACACTAAAATGTTGCTAAAGCTGAACAAACGCATAGACAAGTTATGTCTTAATTAACATATTATTAGAGTTGAATGCTGAAAAGGCAACGTAATGATGGAAAGCAGGCAGTGACTGAAGCATTCATGATTGGAAAAACAAAAAATAAAAAATGTCAATAATCAAACAGGAAAATATTTAAACTGGACCAGAAATCTTCTGTCACAATGAAAAAACAGTTTAGTTTGGCTAATATTTGAATTGTTGAAAAATAAATTAAAAAAAACTTAAATAGAAAACTATAAAATGTCAATAGAAGTCTAGAAAAACACTTAGTGGCTGAAGGTATAACTTTCAGGAATGAGCAATATAGACTTAAAAGTTTTCATTCTATCGACAGAAATGATAAAAACTAAAAAAATCATCATTCTTTGTTTTGCATAAGTCCAACCACTGCTACCTTAAGTAAAGTAATTGTGCTGTTTCATGTTGAAGTATTTAGTTATGCTGTTATTAAATTTGACAAAGACAAACATATCAGCCAAAACACATCTTACATTTGGGCGGTAAAAACAGACATGATTTTTGTAGTGCAAATGATAAAATTTTGGTTTAAGACAACCAAATCAAAGGGTCAGTTTCTGAAAATTTGGGGGTATATTTTACATTATTTGATTCTAAAGGAGAAACTACTCTGTCGAGTAAGGCATTTGTCATGCTTAAATTGACAGCAATAATTGTTTAATAATTTCCTTATTTTTTTATTCTACAAATTTTCAATTCTACATTTGCTTTTGTATATATTGTTGTCTAAATCCATAATAAATAAGTAAAATTAGAGACAAAAGTTGTCTTTTTGTCATCCTTAATTAACTGATATTGAACACATAATGCAAGTCTCCTTCATATCCATCTGTTACAGAAATTAATTAAAACTAAAAATGTAAATTTTCACATCTACATTAACAAATATTAGTTTTACAATCTGTTTTTTTTTTTTGGTAACCAGACAGACTTTAAATTCATTACTCTGAGTCCCTGTAAAGCGCTGCAGTGTATGGACATGGCTGACACACAATGCACAGTGGGGTTCTGTTCATCCTACTAGACAGTCACTCCAATATCAGCCTCTGACAGAAACACCCTGCACTGTACAATAAGTGTCAACACTACAGCATTCACTTATTGCTGTCCCACAAGCTTCCCAGAAATATTACAGCAGCTCATCGTGGACAAGGGGAGTAATCGCTGCGGAGAGGATTCAACGGCTAATTATCACTGATGATATCAGAAGTGATTGTGAGAAGTCCACCTCATCCTCCTGTCTCACTGTGAAATAGAGGAGAGGAAAAGAAGCTAAAATCCAAGCTGGAAGAGATCGACGGCATTTTTAAGATAAACTGAAGACAGATGGAGAAATGTCAAATGGCAAATTTAAACATTCAAACTGTTTTTTTCCCTTTGAGATCCCTGGATCTCCCCTAAAACGCCCAGCGTCGCATAAAGGTCTGTCAGTTAGAGAAAACGCGCAGCTGGACCGACAGTCGTGTCGACAGGGCCTTCCAACAAAGGCAACCTTTCAGCACTCTGTTTCTCCCTTCTCTCTTGCCTTTGCCACTACGTTTACAGCAGCTGAAAGGAGGACAGGCGTGCAACACATCTGTCTGATCATGTGCTCACAGTGGCATTCCCCTTCATTCCAGCTGCAGGAAGGTGTGCCTCAAAGGGCAAAGCAACTACACAAGAAAAACAGACGATAAAAAGGTCTCAACTAAATGCCGAATACTCCTCCATAAACTGGCGTTTACAGTCTATCACAAACAAGAACAAAGAGATTAAAATCAGGCAGCCATATCAGAGTAATAAACAAAGTGACTTTCCTGGCTGTGTGGTAAATCATCAACCTTTATTCAGGCAGTCAAAGTAATAAATTATACCATTAAATTCTTACCGTGAAGACAAGTCATTTAGATTTTACGTAATCAATGTGTTAAGATTACCATTTGCTAATTTTTTTTCTGCGTAGACCTAAAAAATGCAGCACGAGGCCAACTGATCGATTGATTCTGGGGGAAACAGATGTTGGTCTCATGAACTAAAACAACTTGTAAATTAATGGATAAATAATTGCCCGACTGCGAAGGGCTCCAGAACGCAACCACAAGCTCTGTTGAGTCAAACCCTTTTCTTTTTCCCTGGCTGCACTGCCGCAGCTAACATTTGAGCAGTCATGAATATTTTTTCCTTTCTGTTCAAGTTGCATAAATAAAAGACAATTAGACATGTTCAGTGCTCAGCATCACCAAACCCTACTCTGCCTGCAGCTGAGTCAGGCACCAGTAAGGTCTCCCAATCCAAACTGGTTTGTCTGTTGAACTTAGTACCAACTTCTCAGATTCAATAGAGTACCCATATTGTTGTCGAGGCTATAACTCCTAAAATATTATAACAGTTTTATGTCAGCAGTGGTCCAAGGAGTCTTTGTTTTTTCCCAGTGGTGGACTAAACTAAAAAGCAAGTTATATATATCATAAACATTAGTCCAGCTGACATTAAGGAAATACACCAATGCAGTATTTAGCAGAAGCTAATGCTAAAAAGCTAAATCCAAATTATATTTGCCCTCAAAAGACTACAAACCTCAAGCACCAATGTAATTCTGACATAATTTGCATATTCTATGATGCGCTCAGATATTGCATGTATTTTTATATCTTGTTCTCTGCTGTTCCTGTATGTTAAAGTTAGAGTGAGGAAAAACCTGTAACTTTATTTTACAATAAAGTGGTCTTCTCACACTTCAAAATAAGAGCATGAATATTAACGACTACTTGAAGAAATCTTAAAAGTTGACATCCAAAACTTCACAGATGTCAAAATTTATTCAAATGAAAGTTTATAAAACAGTAAATTAGTGTTTTCTATTTTAGATGGGAAAATTAATTTAGGAGACGCCAAGGGCGCTAAATGTTTTCAAAGTTAGCTAAAGCATTAAACAAAATATTTGCTCTGCTATTACCATATTAGCGGAAGTGAGCAAATCATTGGTATTTCGTCAAAAACATTAACATCATGAACATTGGGAATCTGCATGATGGTCTCTCACATGTTCTCCTTGTGTAGTTGTGGGTACTCTCTGGGTACTCTGGTTTCTTACTGCAGTCCTGCTGACTAAAGGTGAATTGACTTCTCTAAATTGCTTGTGTGAGTAGGATTATATGTACTGAGCATCCGTTTTCCATAGGATGAACTGGCGACCTTTACAGGATATACAAGCCTCCCACCCAATGAGAAGGATACAGCCCTAACAATAAATGGGAAGAAACAATGACTGGACAGATGGAGGTCGAAACACCAGTGATGCAACTTCCTTAAAAATTCCCAAGAAGAGCCTCAGATGTTCACTCAACTTCAAATGTCACATCTGAAGACCATTAAAGAAGCTTAGAGGATCTTTTCTGCTTGTAAAAACAAGGATATTGACGATGCCTGGACTGTGTGTTTGTGCTGCAGACATCATAAACTCACAACATACTTGTTCTGGGAAACACAACATATCACTATAGCAATATCAATGTGCAAAATGTTAATATCACAGAGGACTGGAATGCAGTAATTGTATTGTGAAGGTGACCAATACTAATTTCTACTGAATTGAGTTTCATGGCAGTAGATGTTCAAGATGCTAAAGTAAAAAGAATGGAAGTGTCTACTTCAGTATTTACCAATATTATCACTACTGCACGATCTTCTAGTCTTTAGTTATTTTAATAAATAAAAGTGACATTAACAAATGTCAGTTACCTTTAACAAATTGATGGTGAGTGAGTCATGAGCAACACGCTGCACAAAGACAATGCATACAATGCTTGTTCATTTAATTTGAAGCAGAAGCTGAATTAATTTTTTCCCCAAGGTTGAAAATGTCACCTTCTGGCCAGATAATGCCATGATAATTAAATTTTTCATTTAAGCTTTTTTTTTTTTTTATACTACTGTTGTCCTTTCTACACTGACCTGTCTTAGATTTAAAATTGATGTCGTTTGTGTTTGCTGATGAAAATATGAAAACAAAATCATCAATAACAAAATAATTTTTGTAGATTTCAAAACTATCACATCTCTACATCTCTAAATTGCCTTGAATTGTTAATCCCCAAGTGAAATGACAAAATTGTGACTCTTCAAGATATCCAGTAACTTCATAGACAAAGTGATAAAGGAACGGTAAACAGTCAGAATGCATCCAAATGTTGCAACTTACTTAAAACCCAGAGCAAAACATTAGTCAGAAGACTTGCATCATCAAATTCCCTTTTATGACGCCAAGACTCTGCAAGCATTATTTTAGATTTGACAAGTAATTGAGGTGACAAACAGAAAAGGTCACAGTGTGGTGCTAAGTGCATGTTCAGTTTTTGTTGTATTCCATAAGGCGCCCCCTAAAAAAATGTAATTTTAATTTTTCTCTGTCTATTAATTCATTGTTTTTTAACTGAATTAAAATAAAACTGAATGACACAAGTTAAAACCAAGTTTCAACATAAAATTCACAGCAAAAAAAGGCTGTTTTTTCCTAAGAACTTAAAAATAACTTGCAAAAATACAAACACGGCCCTGCTTTCAGTGGGTCTTTCTAGAGTCCAGCACTTCATCCTCTCTATGATTCATCCAGATAGATGCTAGTGGGACTACAAGGTCCTGGCGGCAGATGAAGATGGCACTGCTGCTTGTTCCAGATACAGCTGGACACTACAGAGGTAAAAACACCCAACAGATGGGAGGTTCTCAAGCTAAAGGGGCAAAGACAGAGAGTGCAATTAAAGATTTCAGGAGAGCAGAAGTGCAATTATGGCTTTGTGCCAACCGCAGAGCTTTTGAATGCCCACGCACACATCCTGGCATCCACATGAGAAAGAGTCATGACGGATGAGGAAACGTATATGGAAGTAGCTGTAGGGATAAAGACCAGCATACCAAGAGCATGGACACTCGACTAAACCAGAATTTCAGTTTCATGTTTCTGACATCAAAGTGTTCCTGGGGAAGAACGTATGACTGATCAGAGAGCAATCTAAACTCTACAAGTGGCAACAGAAATTATGTTAAGAGAAGTAGGCGTTCAGAGGAAACTGTTGGGCAATCAGAAAGCAAACAAGCCTCGACATTTCATGTGGTTTCAGCGAAATAAACATCACCGATACTGAACAGTTGTTTAAGAAAAGTCTAAATTTCTAAAACAAGGTCCCTCGAATGTTTCCCAAAGTATGGAAATGTAGATTGATGTAGTCTGGATAAGAATGTATAAGAATACATTTATCAAAACAGTTTAATCTGAAATTAACTTTATAAATTGTTGGATTTAGATGGTGTACTGTGAGTTTTTTTGCCCTCTTCTTTGCCATAACAGGCAGAAACCCTCATGAGGTCCAGATGTGGGGAAAAGATGGACTCTTTTCACTTCATGTCTCTTTGCATCACTTAAAAACTGCTGCTTTTTAAAATCAAAAACATTTTCAGACTAATAAAATTAACAAAGAAGCATTTGTAACATGGGATGCAAACTATGCAGACAAAGTAACAGCAACTGATTGGAAAGTTTCAAAAGATGAACACTTACCAATTTGATGGCCACATATTCATTAGTGTAGAGGTTTTTGCCCAACCTTAGCTCTCCAAAGTTACCGCAGCCGATTTTTTTGCCCACACGAAAGTTCGGGCCAACCATTAGAACTCCAGAATTGGTCCCTGTACCCCTGCCGCCAGTCCTGTTGGCTGTCGACTTAGACATCTTTTTGCCTTCCTCTGTCTCTCCTTTGCCCCCTCTCTTATCAAAATCCATAAGCTTGTGATACCCTGGCCTCTCCACGGTTATTCTCCAGCCATGCAAACCATAGAAACTCCAACAACAGTAATGGAGGGTACTTTAAAGAGGGAGACTGATATCACAGAACAGAGGAGAGGCGTTGCTGTTAAAAAATCCTGCGCGCACGTAGACGAGCCAACACAGCAGCTGAAGTGGCCTGTGTGTCAATCATACAGCTTTTCGAGAATGTTGGTTATAAACAGGAGATTCTTTCTTGTGGATTTCTTGACTCCAGTCTCATTCCCCGGCCCGATGAAAACGGCGGGTTTCGCTAGGCTGTTCCCGCTGACACACATACAACGGTAATCATGAAAAAGCACTCCAACGCGCAGCTACTGCTTCCACAAGGCCACTTGGGAACGTCATTTGGAGCGCTGCCTTCCTTCTGGTCAGCCTTCATTCACGCAGTGGAGACGCTCCATGTTGCATGGCTACGACTGGACTCAACCCAAAGGTCCAAGGAACAGCAAAACCGGGAACAGCTGGGACTGATGTCAGCTTGTCTGAAAAACAAAACACAGACTAATCAGTTTAGAGATTGAGAAAATGTTTTTAAGAGCTTGCAACAGCCCACGTCATTATAAATGGCTTAAACGAAAAGGTTATCTTAACTCAAAGTTATTAATCTTCCTTTAAAAATGGGGGGGGGGGAAATAATCCATTGCTCCTATACTGTACATACTCTTCACTGATCACATGAAACTGGAAAGTATGAGCATTTGCATTTTCCCCCATCAGCAGGTTGATGCATAACTTTCAGTGAGATGAAAAAAGAAAAATCCCCACCGTTTAGTTTGTGAGGCAAATTTTCAGTGAGCCATGCAAACATGCCTACATTCCTGGGGCATTCAAGTTCTGGTGAACGAGGTCTACATGAAACCGTTTCCTGATATGTCAGCTGTCACTAAAGCGTACAATGGCGCCGCAACTTAAACAGTCCCCGCCTCCGAGGGTCCCTCATGTCCCAGGGAAGACTGGAGCTTCCTCTGGGACATAAACCAAAGACGCATCTTTTAAATATTTAAGGATTTTATTTTTTTGGTAAATTTACAATACAGTTTATTTTTTAATTAAGTAATTATTTTTATTTAATTTTTTTTTTTTTGTAAATTTTTTTTTGGGGCAATTTTTTTTTTTTTTTTTAACCAAAATTTTTTTTTTTTTTTTTTTTTTTTTTTTTTTTTTTTTTTTTACTATATTTGCTTGTTCTTTTTATTTATTTTATATTTAAATTACCTCTAATTTCACACTTGTATTATGAATGTTATATTACTAATTGTTATATTTACATTTACTAATGTTGAACACTTTGGATGAGAGTAGCTTCCCAGCATCATGCTTGTGAATTTTTTAAATTAAAAAAATACATTACGTAAATACATTATGAAAAAATATATATTTTTATTTAATTTTACAAATTTTCACTATTTCCTAAAAATCTTTAAAAAATTATTTACTTCAGTACACATACATATATATTGAAATTTCTTTAGAGTTATGTTTAAAAGTTGCTAGAAATGCTCCTTCATACTTGCCGTCTTGTTCTCTGCAAACCCCACACATTCTGGACACAAACTATGGACTTTCACCTTCAGGTTGGGGCTACAGATCACTTTTTGCTGGAAAACCTACTACCTCTTAAAACTCACTTAAAGAAATAAAATGTCTGCATTGTCTATATCTGGATACTAAAAGACCAACATAAATAACTTAACAAAAATCATTGAGGTTAAATTATTCTGTTACTTACATACTAATGTGAAGTAGTAAAATTATTACTTAAGGTGAAAATCTCAAGAGCCCATGTCTACTTTATTTGCCATTTGCAGGAAAATTGGTTCTGCTTTTCACCTTTAAAGGCTCCACGTTCTAAAGAAAGAAAGAAAGAAAGAACGGTGCTATGGAAATCCATTTTGATGTATTGATTCATTCAGCATAAGCACATTTTATTAAATTGAATAACTTTAAAATAAGAAGTAGGGGGGAAAAAATGTTTAACCTAAAACACAAACTATAAATTACTACAAAATCTGGCTAACCATGACCGGTTCTTAAGTTGTTCAGGTCTTTTTTTTTTTCAGGAATAATAATAATAAAAAAAAAATTTTTACTTCAATATCAAATTATGCTGACTGTAGCTGCTTTGTACTACTGCTGAAATAAGAGCTCAGTGCTTACTGGTGCAAAGCAAATTCAATAAAGCAATCAATACAAGCTGAAATATTCCACAGAACATCAGACAGATTTTTTTTTATGCAATTAAACTCTATTCAGTAAAATTCCATATAACATGTGCAACTCACAAAAATAGATATACTTTCATTTTGACAAAAGAAACATTTTCACTCTTAGGTGACTTTCTAAGTTATTCAAAATGAGCACTTTGGAGTCCAATTCATGGAAATAAAAATACAAATTTGCACTTGAACATTAATAAAAAAGTGCAAACATTTTTAGATTAGCTTTAAGGAGTTACAGCAGGAAGTTGCAATATTAATCTCAACCATCTTCTTCCAGATTTCTGTAGGTAACAGTATTCGGATCACATCACTAGCTCCACTGTGTCCATAATGATCCGAGATGCTTCTGCTGATCAGGAGCGCAGGTAATGCACGCAAAAGCTCCAGCTTCTCTATGGAAAGGCACTTACCCGGATCAATGACTGATGCAATGGCTCATTTCTTTACATAATTTGCATCACAGGAAAGCATCCAATTTGATGCATTCGGATACCGTCTAGTCTAAGGATAACTCAGTTACATCTGGGAGACAAAAAGTAAGCCCTCCAGTAAACAACACCACAGTTTGTCAAACTCCAAATCAAATATGGCACCTTGTTTTACTGTAATTAGTACAATTACTGAAGCCTGAAATGTTTTAAGGATTCGCAGAAACGTCCACAGCAAACCGGTGAAGGTCAACAGTTCTTTATTGCTGCCATTTTCACACCTGGGGAACAGAAAGGACTCACGGCCCTGCGTGCCATCAGTCATTTCTCTGGCATGTCTTCCTTGTGTGCAACACACGACTGATACTTGCATAAGGAAGTAAGATGAAAACACTTGATCTGGTCACGTGATCGACTGATAAGAGGAATTTTAAAAAAATTAAAAAGAGCTCATTTCAAATCAAATTAAACCAGATGATATAAAGATGATTATTTTACATCACTGCAATAAAATAATCGCTGTTTATCATTTCAAAATAAGATATCGAATGGATTGGGGGGATGCTAAAAATGAATGAATAATGCGCTTCAATGAAAGCAATTAAATTTATATGAGATGAAAAATAGAGTAATAAAATGTTCAACTAATCTGATTTAGTAAAGTGACAATAAAAATGATATAGAGGAGCAAACGGTAGAAAAGCTTTCTAGGTTAGCAGAAGAACTACATTTAGAAACAATTTAGTGCTAATATATTCTCACTAAAATCAAACATTTTTCTTCTCAACATTACTCCATAAGTACAAAAGTGTCAGAAAGCATTTTCAATATGAATTACTGAATGTAAAATTAGACAAATTTACTGGTTTTAATCTAATATCCCTTGTTTTTCTTGTAATCAGTTACAGCTACTGATTTACAGTTTAAAGTGAAAATGAACAAACTGTGTTTTAACAGAAAAAGTAAAAACCTGCCTGTATTGATGTAGGAAAGCATAAAATGTAAACTCCTCAACTAACAATTGGTCACAATAAGAGGCTTTAAATCACCTAATTTGTGCACCACTTAAATAAAGGCTAATTTCAGAAATTGTTTATGTTTCACCGGGAGTTTTTGTTAAAATGGGTGCTGATTGAACACTACACATTGGATTAAATTATTCTTGGTTTTAGATATAATCTTGCAGGTCTTGTCTTAAAAAAAACGCATAAAAAAGCCACATGGTAAGATAAAGACAGTTTATAGTCAGCGCAGACACTTTGAGTCAAAAAGGAAACTGCTGGTAACGCTGTTTATATCTGTAAAGAATTTGATGTATAACTTTTTTTGTTGTTTTTTTTAAATCATACTTTAGGAAATGTTTAGATATTATTGGCAAAGCTGTAAAGGTTGAAATAACTTGTCACGTGTAAAATGTGTCAGTCTCATTACTTCTGTTTCTGGTCATTCTAGGATATGAACAGCACGGCTTTGATAACAGGTTATTAAAATATATTAGATCAGCGATTAATATATTTTAGATCAGCGTGTTTCATGTCTGCAACAATGAAATACCATTTTTGAAAATAAAGAATTAATTGATAAATCCCAATTTAGAAACAGTGAGTAAAGTTAAGATTATTTTCAATCAGTCTGGTCAGGAACACAGAATATAATTTGATAGTTTCTGCAAGAATTTGAATGGATGTTTATTTTTCTAATAAAAGAAAAGCTCTGAAACAGTTTCCTTCCAAAGCATTCAAATCAATTTGAATAACTGTCTTATTTTATAGACCTTAGACAACCTAAATATAAGGTCTATATTTAGGTTTATAGACCTTAGACAACCTAAATATAATCATCGGAGATGATTATATTTAACTAATATAATCATGAACTAAAATTGTCCAGGTGTCATCGTGATATATTGTTATTTTACATATTACTAACCATGTTTTAGTGAGCAACCGTTACATTTTTCATTACAAATAAAGCAAAAAGAAGAAACAAGTTTCTCTTAGCTGATACTGAATGATACTTTCTTTGAGGTCTGACCCGGTGAGACGAGTTTCTCTTCTAAAAACTATAATCTGCTACAGGTTTTCTGATAGAGGTGGCCGTTTTGATCCCAACATAAAATGAAAGATTAAAGTGAAAATAAATTCAATATTATTCCTATTTCTGTGTCTTATGATTATGAATTTAATACAAATTACATCAAATTATGCTGATTATTGGTATATTTGCAGAAAATGTTGAGGGGTGGGATTTTGTGATTTTTAAATGCTTTGGCTGATTTTTTAGTTAATGCACAATATTTTTATTATTTTAATGTTTTTCAAAAGATTCCTCAGAGTGAATTATTTGTTTTGACATAACTCTATTGAAAATTGTGCTAGCAATGTACTACTAATGTAAACAAAGAGGATCCAGTTAGTACTAAACACCAGGATTTTCTTTTGCATGATGATGGTATTATGTTTGCAGCAATGGTTTTGATTCCAGTTCCTTGATTTCTGATAGTAACTACTGTGCCCACATCTCCAAAAATGCTTTCTATGCTTTCTATGTGTTTAGCATTTTGAGAATCCCTGTAGAAAGCATAAAGCAAACACTCAAAACTCAAGTTTAACACAAAAGAAAAGGTACATTGAGATAAATAGGATTGCTTTTTCAATCAAATCATAGGTCAGGAAATGTACCTACTTAAGCACAAAGAAAACTAAATTAAATTTATTCAAAATGTATGCGATGACCTGAGCAAACAATAGCTCAAACATAACAATATGTTTGCCAAAAAATAATTAAAATCTAAAAATATTTAACCCAACCTTAAATATTTGTGCCTTTTAATAGCGAGAACACCAAACATGCCTTAATATGTATCAATACTCACATTGGAAATCGACTTAGCACTACCGCAGAGGCTAACATCTGTTTTAAATAGGGAACTTGCAAAAGCCAGGAAGGAAGGAAAACATAGATGATGGATGTATGGAAAAATGTAAAGTCCATTGGACTGATGGATGTTTGGGGAGAAAGACTTTTAAATCCAACTTTACACTGTTGTAGATCTAGATAATAACACAGTTCATATGTATCCAAACCACTAAAATGTATAAAACTCAATTAATATTTGCTGAAAAATTTACTTCTACAATCGAAAAAGAAAATTAAATAAAATAACGCAAATTATGTGATGAACATTTATCTGAATCACAAGTGTTTATTATACAACAAGATTATTTCTTATCCTAATATGCTGCAACATTCCCCATTTTTTCCTCATACATACAAGAGCTTGGGATTAAGATAAGTTATTCTAATAATAACATCTCGTATGAAATGTTTTTGACATGCATTTTGAACCTTTAGCTAACATTTTTACTAACTGGCCTTTTAGCGTATGTAGAGGGAAGCTAATGGCTAACAAGCTTCCGAAGCGCATCTAACAGCTGTCATTTAGCTTTAGCTCCAAGTAATCCCAAATGCTCGACTTTATTCTCGACACCACCTTTAGAAACTCAATAATAACAGAAAACTGTACTTTAAAAATATCTCAAAAACAACAGTTGAGGCTTCAGCGATACGAAAACCTAGCTTTAACCACGGACAGGCCAGATAGTGCGATGCTAACTGGTTAGCTTCAAATCGCTCAATTTCTTACTACGAAACTGTAGTCTGCGACATATAATTTCAGCAGCAATTCTTTGTTATTGTGGTAATGTAATTTATTTTCAATGTTTACATGATTTTTAACATATGAAAAGGGCTAAGAAGAGCTAGCAACCACAAAAACACCGTCAGTTTTGGCCCAACGTCTGTTAAAAAAAATAGAAAACAGCTAGCCTTCTTACGTTAGCTACGCTGATAACAACTTAGGAAAACCGACACAGCTTATCTAAATGTTAGTGACCAAACTGAGCAAGTAGAAGCAAGAGGGGGCATAAAATATTCATTGACTGACATACCCAATGCTATCGAGCTAGTTAGTTAATGCTTTATAACTGAAAAAAATAACAACGTCCCAAAACGACGTCGCGAGAAATACGACAAGATACAGTGAAAACGTTAAGAAACTAAAAAAAAACAATTTATTCACCTGAAAATGTAGTCTCACGGCTCAAACTTCGGCTACGGATCTTACCCACAGCACTACCGGGCAACTCCTTAATCCTACCAGCCGAAACTGCTCACCGAGCGGTGCAGCCTGGATCTCAGAGACATTTTAGCAAACTAGCTCACGGGACGCCGAACCGGAACGCTCACTAACCGAGACACTGGGTCACAAAACACTCGCCCTCCATTAAACAACTTTAGACGTCAAAATACAGCGTGTTACCTTGTAATTTTCAGCTATCGAAACCCGGACGAAGTCATGGTTGTTCGATCGTTGGCTTCTTTCCCGTTTAGCTCCTCTTGTCCCCAAGTTGCTATGATTTCACAGCAATGAAGTTGGTGTCTGGCTTTTAGTTTCCTATTTGGTAAAGGGCTATTCCACCCGATTTAAAGCTAACCAGACAAGATTTTCTACAAAATACACCCAACTCGAATTCAATTTAGCTCAACATTTGTAATAGAACATGCCATGGCAGTTTTTTTTAAATGATTTTGTTATTTTTTTTGTACATAATTTCTGATTCACTGTTCAATGTAGCCTTGCAAAACCACGCCTCTGATGACATCACATAAGGCATGACACAATGGAACAGAGGACTTAAAGCAGAAGTATAATTTCTATTTTTATAACGTCATTTGTATAGTCCTATTTCCCAAAATATATCTACTTGTATTCGGTACAACTACAACGCTAAATGGATTTTATAAACATCATGATTTTCATAAGCTAGCAGCATGTTTCTAGCTCTGTTAGATCTGATTTGTTGTTTTTTACATTTTTCTTCATAATTTGATTTGGTTGAGGTGTTGAATGTTTGGACATTTATTCCCTCTGATTTTAGGTGCTGTGCAACTAGAAAGTTTTTTTCTTTTACTTCTTAAGTTTTGGATAGTTGTCAAAAATACATCAATAGTAACAATATTGATTTTACAACCTAATTAGCATCGACAAAGCTCAAACAATTCCTGAACTACCACCCAAAACCCAATCCATCTCTTCCATTGATCACAATGGGTAAAGATCATTCCACCAATCCCAGCTTTCTAACCTTAAGACAACGCAGAGATTTAAAGAGAACTAGCAAAAGCAAATGAGGTGGATTAGCAGTTCTTAGCAACAACTGATGGTGTCCAGGACATGTTGCTGTGAAATATCATCGCTGCTGCCTGATTTTGAGCAGTTAGCATGTTATAACAGTCATGCGTTCTCACTAAAACCAGGAAGATAGAGCACATAACACCAGTTTTAAAGTCCCTCCACTGGCTCCCTGTAGCTCAA
>CAEGAD010047493.1:0-36390 GCA_903067055.1 Poeciliopsis paucimaculata | reverse complement strand
ACCCTAACCCTAACCAAAACTCAATTCACACCTTAGTCCTAAATCTGACCCCTGACCCAAAAACAGCGTTTCCCCTTGTGGGGACCAGGCTTCAGTCCCCACAAGGAGCAGTGAGTCCCCACAACGTAGCATGTGCCAGGAAAATGGTCCTGAAACAAACTAAACACACACACACACATTCCCATCTCGCGGTGGGAATATTTAATACGTCTGCACTCTAATGGAGAAACCCTGACTCTCTGCAGGAGCCGCTGTGAGGATTGTAATTATAAACTACTGAAATATTCCAGTCTTCAGATGTTTAAATCATGTGCAGCAGATGCAGACAGCTGCTCCGATGCGATGGTCTGGCCTTTACCTGAGCTGCTGCCGTGCTGCTGATGGTAGACGGACGTGTTGAAGGAGGTGCTGAGCGGCGCCTGGCTCTGTGAGCAGGAGGTGACGCTGCCCGACCTCCTCTGGTTGCGCAGCTTCTCCTCCCTCCTCCACTTGGCTCTCCGGTTGGAGAACCACACCTGATAGCCAGACTCCAGTCAGACTCCAGAGCAAAACAAATTCACTTTTTCCTCAGAATTGTAATCTCCTGAGACTAAAGTCAGAATACTGAGGAAAAACATCTAAATTATGAGAAAAGGGTCGTAATTCTGACTATCGTCTGAGAATTCTGACTCTAATTTCAGAATTTCTTTTTCTCAGAATTTTACTTTAATGTCAGAATAAAAATTTTCTCAGAATTCTGACTTTAATTTCTGAGACTAAAGTCAAAACGCTGGGGAAAAAAAATCAAAATTATGAGAAAAAGGTTGGAATTCTGACTTTAATCTGAGAATTCTGACTCTAATTTCAGAATTATGATTTTTTTTTTCTTTCTCAGAAGTTTACTTTAATGTCAGCATGAATTTTTTCCCAGAATTCTGACTTTAATTTCTGACTTTAATCTCAGACTCCAGGCCGCTCTTCAGATCATCTGCTGGAATCCGACCTGATTTGCTCACCTGTATCCGGGCCTCAGGTAAATCGATCTTGTTCGCCAGCCTCTCCCTTGCGAAAACATCTGGGTAATGTGTCCTTTCAAACTCTGTGGAGGATATTACATAATGTCAAATACGCATAACAATAAGAAAAACACAGGACTATTAGACAGCAGTTTGCCCTGAAGCTTCAGAAAAAGTTAATCAGAACTCAAATTTAAAATAAAAAAGAGGATAATTTTAACAGACTGTGCTTTATATCGAGTATTAGCATTACTAATTATGTTTTAGAGGAAACTTAAATCCAGGAAGTTAAGCTTCTATGCTTACAACCGGTTTTGAAATATTTATCTGTTGCACTTTGTGTGAATTATTCATCCACGTGGAACACGCACAAAGTTCAACTGAAAGGATTCAAGTTGAGAAGCTGCCTTAGCATTTTATTTCAAAGCAGAGCTGCTTTAAACTGAACGGCAGAGAAGTCCACTTTGATTTTAATCTCATCAAAACTGGCTTCAGGTTGAATTTGGTGAGATAAACCAGCGTTACACTGCAAAAAACACAAAACATTACCGAGCAATTTTGGTCTAGTTTCTGGTGCAAATATACTAGTTCACTTGAGATGGGACAAAAATAAATTACAAGTCAATAATTCCTTAATATTGATGAAAAC
This sequence comes from Poeciliopsis paucimaculata, assembly GCA_903067055.1. Lineage (NCBI taxonomy): Eukaryota > Metazoa > Chordata > Actinopteri > Cyprinodontiformes > Poeciliidae > Poeciliopsis > Poeciliopsis paucimaculata. Next base: position 34,746 of record CAEGAD010047493.1, on the reverse strand, counting down.
ATGCTAGTGACACTGAAAGATTATTTCACAAAATATCTTGTTAAAAGTGAAATAATCTGCCAATGAACAAATACTAACTAATCAATATTAAGGAGATATTCACATAAAACAAGCACCTAGTTCTTGCTTAAAAGTTACTTTTAAGTTAGTATACTTGAAAAAGACAAAGCTAAGATATTTATACTAGAAACTAGTCTAAAAATGTCTATTAAAGATTTTGTGTTTTTGCAGTGTACTAGATTAGAAACAAAGTCTGGGTATGAGTGAACTGCAGTTAGACTTTAGGTTTCAGATCATTATTGCTCAGCAGACGGTTAATTTAAAGCGGACAAACTGCTGACATTTCTGCTGTTGACAAGTCAAAACGTGAACAAGCCCCGCCCTGCCAGCAGCAGGTTGAGTCAACATCCTGATCCCCAAGTTTTCAGGTCCAGTTCCACAGAAAGCTCAGAACGTCACACCTCAAAACTGATCACTTAAAACCTAAACGCTTAGAGAACAAATAGCAACACTGCAGAAAGAAACTTTAACAAATAACTTGAAAATAACTTTTCAGCAAGACAAACAAGGTAAATAATTTCCTAATAATGATGAAAAGGTACAGCTTATGAAATAAGAAAAATGTCTTATGATAAGTAAAATATTCTCCCAGTGGATCGAGTACATTTTTTAAATCAATATTCACAAATTATTGACTCAAAACAAGCCATCATATCCTGTTAAAAAGTTACTTGTAAGATGGTTTTGTCTTAATTCAAGTGTACTAAGATATTTGCACTATAAACTATACTTGGTAATATTTTGTGTTTTGACGTGAAGTTGCGGTTTCAAAACCAGTAACAGTCTAAAGTTAACGAGTTTCTCACGCTACATCTACGCACTGTGCCCCTTCCCCACCTGTTGCTGTGCAACACAGTCAAACGTGTAAAAAACGATTTGAGTGTTTCTGGTTGGGAGAGTAAAAATTATGCATTTTTCTGTAACAGCTGCCATCTGTTGTGAACAATATAAAACACATTTTTTGTTCTCTTTCTATAAAATGGACTAATAACCAGAGCTGGTAGTCAACCTATTATTTTTGTCGGTTTCTTTATTATTGTGCAGAGTTATCAAATAGATTTGTAATTCTGAACATTTATGTCTCTGTTTAAAAAAAAAAGGAGAAGCATTTTAAGTCTTTTCAAATCTGTTTTTCTGTATCAGATCCGTATCGGATAATACGAAACCTCAGATGTCTGGAAGTGAATACAGAAGTGAGGACAGTGTAATAAAATAAAACACAAATTATTCATAATTTCTTTCAGGATGGTGCAGAAAGTGATTTTGCATTCTTTTTTTGTTTAATGCAGACAAATAATGCATTCAGTTACAATTAAGCTGTTTTAAAACTACTATAAAACTAGAGCAACTTTGTGCTACCTGTTAGTGAGCACTGCTGGTCAGCTGGCTGAACAGAAGGTCTTTTTCTTCCCGTATGAGGAAGATAAGTTTGGCCATATTTCAGGTTTTGCGTTACATTTTTTTGCGTAGAAAAAGTAAGATATAAAATTAGGTTAAGAAAAATATGCAACGATTCACTTTTTTCACTTCCGAAACTGATATCGATATCTGAGGTGTAGAATCGGCTGATATTGACACAGAGAAACAGCTGAATTTATTTAAAGCGTTTCTTTTTTAAACACAGACATAAATTTATTTGTAATTCAGTCAAATTACAAATAAATTGACGTCGAATTACAAATAAATAATTTAGTTTATTTGACAACTCTGCACCAGTACAGCGCACTATCGTATTGCAAGCTTTGTCAAACATGTAAAAACAACTTTATTTTGTCCAGTTAGTTCAATTAGGAGTAAAACAGCCAATGTAAAATAAGTACATGTAAAAATAAACTGCAACAAACCATTCCAATTGTTCAGAAAGTCCAATTAGGAATTCTAAGTATAATGTACAATTTTTTTAAAAATTATTTATCATTTCCTTTATTTAACCAGGTAAACCCCGATATCTGGATCTCCTTTTCAAGAGGGGCCTGGGCAGAAGTCTGCAGTACACAGCAACCTGGTTACAGAATAAAAATAAACAGCAGATTTAGACTAAATAGCTCTGCAATTATGGCTACATTCTCACAATACCTTTAATCATTTTCAATATCAGTAGGCTACCGGTACATATATTCATATCGGATCGGTGTATTTCTAATAAACATATCACCACCAGGGTTTAAATTAAACCCGTGTTGCTCTAATTAGCTTCGTTTTAACTGGCATCTGCGTCGTGTTTACTGCGCCTCGGCTGCGCACTGAGGTCAGTATTCCTCATTACTGTCATCTGCACGGACTGACCGCAGCGATCGGTTTCTGCTCGGGCGCACAGTGGACGCTGCCTCCTCATTTGGCCCCGGGGCCCTGCGCAGCCACATGCAGTCAGCGGGATGCGGCTCCCTGATCCGGGGGCCGCATCCCGCTGCGGCAACGACGCATTTTCTGCTGCTTTTCGCCGCTGCGGGCCTTTTTGGAGCGGAGCGGGAATATTTGCGGAGATAAGATAATGGATGATTTGCATCCGGAAGTAGATGCAAAAATCACGAGCTATCAAAATATGCAAACTGATTTTGTTTGTGGTGAATCAGGAAGCTGTAAGCCAGTTCGCTGCTGCTGCTGCTGCGTCATGGCGCCGGTTGGAGCTTTGCGTGCTCTGACCTTTCTCCAGAGCCTCGATCTGCTCCTGCGTGAAGCTGGTCCGGTTCCTCTGCAGCTTCCTCTTGAGCTGCAGCCTCAGCTGAGACTCCTCGCCTTCGTCCCGCTCCACGGGGACTCCTCCTCCTCCTCCTCCTCCTCCTCCTCCTCCTCTGCCAGCGCCTCCTCCCGCCGCCTCTCCCCCCATGCTGCCCTCTGTGTCCAGCATGCAGCCCTCGGACACTGTCAGCAAGCAGAGGAAAAACACACACATGAATACATTTATTTAAAAGAAATGTTGCTTTTTAGGGCTGCAGCATGTTAGCAGCAGGGGCGGTCGCTAAATAAACGAGGCCCCGGGCGGGCCCCTCTGTCTGGCCCCCCTGTCACACAAATTTAGCAAATTTTACGAAAAACAAATGTTTTTACAGTGTATCTTATCTGAGTCAGCCATCCACTTTAACAGCTAAAATAACTGATATTTTTAATCAGTTATTGAACTGATGAACAGCCTCTGTTCATCAGTTTGTTCGTCATACAAATTGAATACAAATACAAGAATAAAGTCATAAAATGATTTTATGACTTTATAAAATCAAGTAAATTATCATTTTGGTAAATTATTCAATATTACATGAATAATCCGGTTTTATTAATGTAATATTGTGATTTTATTCTCTTATTTCAACTTTATTCCTAAACTTTATTCTCACAATATTATTACTTTATTCTCATAATTTTAATTTGATTTATTTTTTCCTAGTTTGGCCCTAATACACAGATCAATGTGTAGGCGGCATAAAATAATTTGGGCCAAGTCTGTACTTTGCCATCTTCAGATTGAGCTTCAAGATAGTAATAAATGCCCCAAAATATATTGAAAAATTCTCGTTTTTTTTTATGTTTTTACAAACAAAATAAAAAATATAAACAATCCAAACCCTTTGTTTTTAAGCATGTCTGATTTCTGTGGAACAATCCTCTTCAGGTGTGACTAGTTTAAATATTTTATATTTAATATTTTAGATTTAAACGTTTCACAAACTGCATAAAAATAACCTTTACCCAGCACTTAAACTGTATATAACATAATGGGCTCCCACTCATTGACTAATCATGCAAATAAGCAGCAAAAAACTGATTCTGGATGTAAATGAGAGGCAACTTCTTTCACTCCTAGATGCACGCCGTAGCCCCCTAGGCCGTGGCGCCCTGGGTGGTGAGCCACATCTCCCATGTCACAAACCACAGGCTCAGATTTGCTGGCTGCAAAAGTTAATCTGCTTTAAAATTCAACGGATCTGACCTGAACCAGCTGACATGCATCCACGCTCGGCGTCTCCTCACCTGCGCTGTGCTGCGTCTGAACGCCGGTGGGGTCATGGTACCAGTTGTTGGGCCCGCTCCAGTTGGAGCCGCTCTGCAGGTTCAGCATAGTTAACTTCTCATACATACTACGGGCGTCCAGACCAGCATGGAGAGAAATAAAGGAACCGCCGTCCTCTGCGTGTGATCGCCCCCGGTTACTCCTGTCCGCCTCCTTGGGTCCGTTTGGAAACGGCAGAAAAACGAAGCAGAAGAAGAAGAAGGAGGAAGAAGGAGGGGTTCGTATCGCATGAGTTCACACATGGTTGGCATTGTGGCGAATTAGCCTCATGATGACAGACATAAATGGAGTTAGTTACATGCTCGCTGTCGTAACGTGTGTGTGTTATACATTGCAATGCTAGTATACCACGGGGAGAGGAGGTACATTAGAACCCACTAATGTACCTTGACATTCGACTTGCTTTTAGCTCCGTCTTTGCAGAACTCAAGCTTGAATGCACTCAAAAATAAGCAAAAAAAAAAATTAGAAAAGTAGGAATTTATATGAGACAAATAAACTTTCCTTGCAGATGTGCAGAAATGGAGCCACTGCATGAGTTGGGAAGCTTTAAAATCAATGTTGTACAAGCAAGAAAAGGCTGCAAGTCAGGATGCGTACGGCTCAATCACATAGTTGTTGCAAAATAAATGATCTTTTTTACGTTATATAATAGTGCGACTGAAGCGAAAAAAGTGTCAAAGGTCAATTTGGATTCAACAATTTCACAAATTTCAGAACTGGGTTAAGAAAATTACTCAGCATGAAACATTTAAAGATGAATTTTCACCAACTCACCAAGTTGACCAGAGAGACGGACGCAGTCGTCCTGAGAGTTCCTCTCCTCCTCGGCGGACCTTTATTTCCCCAACGTCTGGCTTTGTTGACAACGCTGTGTGTGTGTGTGTGTGTGTGTGTTGCAAAGGAGAGTGCAGGGAGAAAGATGAAGAGAGTTGGACAGGGTGAGATAGAGTGAAAGAGGGAGGAGAGGGACGGAGGGATGGAGGGAGGCGGAAGGAGGGGGGGCTCTGGAGAGAAATGCGTCTGCAGGCGCTCGTGTCCTCCGAGCGATGGGGAGAGAGAGGAAGAGGAAGAGAGGAAGGGAGGAAGGGAGAGGGAGCCACCGAGGGGTGACAAAGTGAGTCAACATCAGTGTCAAGTTTGAACTTAATGCCAGCGAGAGGAGGAGGGGGGAAGGCTGGGAGAGAGGAGCATAAAGCACAGATAATGGAAAGATAGGGGATGATAAATAGATGATGGGGTTCAATTTTAGCCATAAATTACACATAAATACCGAGTAAAATCAGCAGGGAGGTATTTCCAGACCAGACTGCGTTGAACCGGGTCACATCTTTAATTATTGGTTCATTTATGGGAATTTTTCTCTTTTTTTTTTGGCCTGTTTTAAATCAGGAATATTTTGTTTTCTTTAAAACTGATCAAATATGTCTGGATTTTTTTCAATATTTCTATGAATAATTCGATGTGGTGAGAATCAGCATGTACTTTAAATATTTTCAGAAATAAATTAAATGTGCCTTTATCTCACCCACAACCTGAAATCTTACAATAAAGCAATACATGTTTTAAAAAATCAAAAAAGAAAAATTATTTCAGATTAATTAAAACATGTAACATTTTCTTGCAGAATATAAATTACTTTAGATTTGTTTCCCACTCAGAATACATAATCCAAATCATTTCACATGATTTGAGATTAACAAAAAACAAAAAAAACATTTGTTTTTTTTCCCACAGTGGCAACAAATTGTTAGTGTTAGATAATTAAAACATATTTAAGCTCCGAAGCTTTGAGGAAGCGTCAGAAATATCAACAAAACATCTAAGAAATAAGGCAAAATCTATTTCTAAGGTGTTTTATTATAAGGCAAACTTTTGGATAAAGGTCTTATAAGGATACATTTTAATAAAAATCTATTACTGCTGATAGAAAAGGAAGATTTTTCTGCTTTGTCTTCATGCAATGAAACATCTTCAAATCTACACAGAAGGTGATTATTAAGAGTTTTTAGAGAAAAATCCGTCCATTAGTTTTGGGAAACTTGCTTGAAGGTAAAACTCATTTGTCTTGCAGCCTGACCAGAACCTGCAGCCCGGAAAACACGGCCAGGTTTAATAGTAATGACCTACATCCACCGAGAGCTGGACTCCGAGTCCAAACACGTTCAGCAGCAGCCAGACAGAAACAACAACACCTGATTTCATCAGCTTAGGTTGGACATTTTAAAGAATATCTTCAGATTTACTCTTATCTCTGAAAGTACTGCAGGCTTAAATAGCTTTATTATTTCTGCTAAACATTCATTTGATCCTCCAAATCTGATTAAAAACATAAATATCATAGTGAGATATGTCTGCTGTGCTGAACTGGGGCATTATTAAAAATTGAATACAGGTTTGGTGATGCAGACGATGATGAAGTTTAAACGGTTCGTTTTAAAAAGAGTTTTACCCTAAAAATGACATTTCAGCTGCAGCTTCGGCAGAAACAGTGAAAAAGTATCTGCACCCTTTCAACTCCTACATATTTTGTCAAAAAACATTATGCAGCACATAACTGTGATGGTTTTTAAAAGTTCTCAAGAATCTGAAAGGTGTGGTGGGCATTATTGATACATTAAAGCGGAATAGAAATAAGAATCAAATGAGTTGATTATCTAGGAAGCAGACATTTAAGTTACTGAAAATAAGTTCTGACTGATTGCAATTCATTTTATTTAGTAGCATCAGAGTAAAGGAAGCTGAATTTAAATGCAAATAATTGTGTGGCTGTAACGTGAGATAAAATAAAAAGTAAATTAAATGTGTTACATTTAATCGTGTTCATCGCCTTCAGACTGTAGATATATGGAGATTAAATTTAACACAGAAAGAAATAAATGTTCATTTACCCCCATTAGTGTCTGCCTTATTAATAATCCAAAACAAACTGCGGTTATTTCACAACATATTTGTTTCTGAACTCTTCCTGAGTTAAAGCATTAATGTTGTTGTTTCTAAATGAATATTAATTTGTTTTCTTTGCATTAGTTGAGGTCTGAAAGCTCTGCATGTTTTTCTCTCATTTTCTGCAAATAAATACTATATTTTTGCTTGACACTTTGTCAGTAGTTCACAGAATAAAAGAACAATGTTCATTTTACTTAAACATAAACCTGCAAACAGTAAAATCAGAGAAACGGATCATTTGAAGTGGTCTCTTCATTCTGTTCTGTGTGCAATTTTATTATTGTTGTTGTTTTTTTAATGCAAATTATCACCCGGAGGGACAATAAACCTTTTATCCAATCACATATGTTTGTTTGGAAACGTGATGCGTTGTTGGATTTGTAAACCTTTTCAGAGTCTTTTGTCCAACTGGACTCAGATGATCAGAAGCTTGCAGACGCAGCAACTCTCCTGATTCTCCAGCAAAAGGCGCCATCAGGGCCTTTCGGAGCAGCTCGAAGGATCCCCATCCAGGAACTCGACGTGAGGTGTGTGCGGTGACGCAGGTATGACGGTAAGTACAGCGCCGAGCCGAGCAGAAGCCGGGTTTAAATATATCTCTATGCAGCGGAAAGGAGAGATGGAAGAAGGAGGCGGGAGAGGCAGAGGGGAGGAAAAAAGAGAGAGAGAGTGAGGAGGAAGTGTATGACTTTGGGGTGGGAGTTGGGGCTTGGGGATGGGGAGGGTGCCAGCTTGTTTTATTTCCGGTTGACAAGACTTTGCGCTCCCTTTCTCTCTGTCGCTCCCTCTCTCTTTCATACTCTGCTATTCTTTCTCTGCTGCCCCCTCTGCTCCCCCCTTCTCTGTTACTTTCCTGCGAGATGCGCCTTGGAGAAAAGAAAGGACTTGACAAGTTCAAAGGTAAAAAGCACAGTGGCGGTAGATGCGTGCAGACGCTCCACTTAAGCAAAGGAATTACAATACTTGATTAAAAGTTTCTTGCTTGGCTACAAGTAAACATTGTGCAATACTTTCATCAGTGGATGCTTTTCCACATAATGTTTTTGCGAAAGGAAACTTTCCCTGCTGTTGGAGGCTGAAGGCTTTTTTAAAAATGTATTTATGAAGCACTTTAAAGCAGCCACAGCTTTTAGAAGCTACAAACAAATATTCAAATATAACAGAAAAAGACCAAGAGTTACACATAAAATCTAAATACAACAAACTAGGTCAAGTCTGGACCTTAGGGGCCAAAAAAAGTAAGTTAGGTTGAAGAAGCTCATGGAGATTTGCTGGAGAAAAATCATTCAAACATTTAAAAGTAACAATAAAATAAACTCTGAAATGCACAGACAGGCAGTGGAGAACAGTTCAATTCTGTTTATAAAACACCGAAATACAGCAAATTTCACTTAAACTTGGTCTATTTATGTCCAAGTTCACTTCTTATAAATTATATTTCTCCTCAAATTAACTACATACAGTCAAATGTGATACTAATTAAAGGAAAATACAGTTAAAGTCAGTTGATCATTTAATCCCAAAAGATAAAATCGTGTTTAGTTTCCTGTTGAACCAACTCCTGATGTTATTTTAGTTGTAATTATCTCAGTTATCCCTGGCTGCCTCTCTAAGGAGGGTGGCACATTACTTTGCTTTCAAACCGGAAATAAATGAATAAAAACGAGAAGCAGCAACAAAATGTGAGCCAGAAGTTCAAGGCCTTCGATCAGAGGAGTCAAACTCCGGTCCTGCATCCAGCGGTAGGAATAACTAGTTACATTTACTAGAGTAACTATTTTTACTATGCTGGTCTTTGAGTAATTTCACTATGAAGCATTTTACTCTTACTTGAGTCAAATTTCTGGATTTTCTACCCACTGAATGAAAAACAAACATGTTTTATTAAAAAATTCACCATAAACAGACACACACCCACAGTTTCTGTTAAAGTTTCCTAAGTTTTTTTATTGAAAGAAACTAATTTGGAAACATTTATTTCGCCTGATTTTGTTATTTTTTGTTACTCATATATATTATTGTCATTTTTGTCCTTAAAATATAAAAATTTCCACTTAACTTTACGTTTTGGTTGATTTAATTTTCAAATATTAGACGGTTGATGTTTTGATCAGTTACTCAGTACTTGCATAAACCTTTTGCAAAATACCAGAGTCATTCCTTGGATGACTACTTTTTACTTTTACTTGAGTAGAAATATACTGAAGTAGTGAGTATAATGTCTGGGTACTTTCTGCTCTAAAACAGTTGATTCAAATGCTGGGATTTCCTCTGCATGTCGTCAGGCTCTGCAGACATGATGAGGATTTATCATTTCATTCAGGTGTGCAGAACAAAGAAAATATATAAAATATGTAGAAAACCAGCATTTGAAAACTTTCAGCACTTTCACTTATGTCACGGTCATAAAAAATCATTGTAAATTATTTCTCTTTTACCTGGAGAACAATAAATAAAACGTAATATTTTATAAAATGTTTTTAGTTTATTCCCAGAAATGAAAATAAGATTTTTCTTCTACAAACTTTGCTTTAGTTAGCTAAATAAAAAGGATGGACGGATGTGCCCAGGTGTGTTTTTGAGTAAAAACTCACTAGACTTATTATGAAATCAAAATAAAATGATAATAAAAAATTTGATTGATTTTTATGAATCAGATTAAAAATCCTGATAAAATCAAAACATCTCTAAATTCCTGTTGTTCGATTTGTATTGGAGTCACATGAAAAACTGTCCTAAGTACCATAAAGAAGACCAGATTATGTAATTAAGGTATGAAATGTCACACTATGGAGTACAAATGATGCCAAATATTCTGCACAAGACATCTAATGAAATGATCAAAACTACAATGATTTGGCTCCAGCCTCTGATAATAAAGTGAAAAAGTATAAAATAATCTAAACCAGTGGTTCTCCAACATTTTTTAACTACAATTACAGAGATTTTAAAACAGGACATGAAAAAATTGACTAAATCTGTTCTTGTCCACTGCAATGTTTGATTTGTTGATTTTTTTTAAACTGAGAAATATTTTTTTTTCAAGTTTAAAGAAGTAAAAGTTGAATTTACGTGTGAACAAATCAAAAGTTTCTCAGCAATCTCGTCCACTGAATCCAAGATGGCTGCCTTGCATTCAAGCGTTAACGGTAGTTTCTGTAAACTATCTATTGGTTGCTAGGGTGTATATTTATGATTTAAATACAGTAATTAAAACAAATGCAGATTTTAGCAGTTTAAAATTTTTTCACTGAATGATTGCATTGAATTTCCACAAAAGTATCAGTAATGCACTCCAATGTACTTTGATTTGTTTGTTTTGTTTACATAATTTCCCACAAAATATGATCAAATAAGTCCATTCTCTTTTTGCAAAAGTTTTATGTTTTTCTTTATTTTAAAACCTAAAGATAGAAATAAAATAATGTTCCTCTAATAATGACAGTCGACATTCAAAGCAACTTTTATTTAATTGGATTGAATGTAAAACGACTCATTGAACTGTAAGGATGTAAAACATTATTTCTCTGTAAAAACTAAGTGAACTCCGGTGTGTAACGGGGTGTACTTTCTTATTTTTAACCCCTAAATAAAACTGTGAGTTGGATCGACGTTTGTCTTTTGGAAATATCATCGGAAGGTGATTTTATCCAATCAGACAAAGCTGTAATTTGGTATTTAACAAGTAAATTGCAAGACATTAAATAACATTTTGAAAAAAAACCACAAAGAAAATCAGGATTTCTGAGTATTAGTGCCAGGAGATTAAAAGGAAAATCCCTGTTTAAATGTTTGAGTAATCAAACATTTAAAAAAGGATTATAAAAAAGGATTAAAATTGTGACATTAATTTAACCATAAAATCAATAAACAATGTTTTATTGTGGCAGCCGGCTGAGTGTTTTTCAAGCTTTTGTTTTTCTTATTGTCTTTCGGTTGTTGGAATTTGGTTGAACCTATCTGATCCCTGTGCATGCCGAGCGCAGTAATGCATGTGTGCGTGTGTGTGTGTGTGTGTGCGTGGGTGTGTGTGTGTGTGTGTGTGCGGGTGTGTGTGTGTGTGTGTGCGTGCGTGTGGGTGTGTGTGTGTGCGTGTGCGGGTGTGTGTGTGTGTGTGTGCGTGCGTGTGGGTGTGTGTGTGTGTGTGTGTGTGTGAGGTGGCGCGTGCTTCACTGCAAAGATTTATGTTGCTCCAGGACATGCATTTTTTTAGTGCATCTTGTTAGTTCATTCCTGTCACCTCTCTCCCTCTCCCTCCCTCCATCCTTTGCTTTTTCAGCACTGAAGGGGGGATGGGGAAGGGGAGGGAGGGGTGGCGGTGGAGCCGGTCGCCGTGGTTACCATGCCACGACAAATATTCATCAAGTTGTTAGAATAAAAACAAATGGGAGTGCATTATAATTGCTCTTACTGACTGGGATCCAATAATGCGTTCATATATTATGAGTGAAGGGAGGCGGAGTGGGAGGGAGGCCAAAAATAAAAAATAAAATAAATAAAATAAAAATCTATTTAAAAGATCTGCTGACCCTGCAGGCGGACACACATTTCTTTTTTTGTTTGTTTTTTCACCTGTTTCTGTGACTTTACCTCCCTGTTACCTGCTTATGGGATTCACTGGGAGGACTTTGGCGAGTCTTTCTTTGTCCCTCCATCTCTCGCTCTTCCTGTACTGTTGTGTAGCCGCGGGCGATACTGTGATGTGTCCTCCCTCTGTCCCTCCCTCCCGCTCCCTCTCTCTCTGTCCCTGTCACCTTCAATTGCTCTGTGAAACTAGACACAGTGCCTGGGGCGGGCGGGGGGACGGAAAGAGGCAGCGAGGGAAGGATGGAGGGACGCAGGAAGGGAGGGAAACACGGGAGACAGACAGCTTTACAGACAGACAGAAGGAATAAGCGCTCTGTGACGTGTAAAGCAAACAGGATTAACACATGAAAAGATCAAAATCGATCACGTTGCTTTCATTCTGTCCAGATAATCAAACACTTAAAACAACAGCTGAATCAAGGGAGCGTTTGACCCTTGACCTGCCTGTGTGTGTGGCCGTACACACACTAGATAAGGTTTTTATTATATGAAGTAAATTCCTAGAATTAAACATGGTGAACTGGTTTAACAATTAAATACTGAACAAACAGAAGCTGAAGAGCTTTAAAATCTCTTCAGAATGTATTTTTTCATGCCGTTGCTCATGTGTAAACAGGATTATTTGTATTTGTGCCTCATTTTTTCCGTTATCCGACATTAAATCAGACCAGCGGTGACAAACTCATTTTCATTTTGGGCCAAATCGAGATCATGAAGGCTCTTAAAGGGCCCGTTGTGCCGAGTGTATTGATAAAACCTGGTCACAAACTGTTAAAATATCAACAATTCTTAAAATTAAATATTATTATTCAGTTTCTTTTCCGTCTCTCCAGGGTTTTGTGATTCTTTTTGTGATTTTTTGAAATAAAAATGTAAGTTTTTGCGGTACTAATTTAGAAATATTTGCTCTTATTTGTGACAGGGTTTTTTTACTCGCTGTATAGATCCTAGACTATAATCTGAGATTAATTAAAGCTAAGGCAACTGTACAAGTAAGAACATTTTTTGACAATTTTAAAAATAAACTCCCAATTATGTATCAGAAAAAAAAAGTGCAGAGATTTGTTGATTTTGTACAAATTTTCACAATAATCCTCAGGAAACTGGAGGATCAAATTTGGCAGCAAACAGATAAAAACTGCATTGATTTGATTGATAACATGATATTTAAGCACCGTTAGTGTTTAGTCTGGAATCTAGACGGCCACATAAAAAGCTACGGCGGGCCGGATTTGGCCCACGGGCCTCGAGTTTGACACATGTGAATTAGACTAAGCTTTTTCTGCTTTTGCTCAGTTAGGATGAGAAATATTTCTTTATTACTTTTTTAAATAAATGAATTTACATTCCTTGAGATTATTAAGCCCAGGTGATTAAATCATTGCTTTGTAATGGAGCAAATAAAAAAAGAGAGGACCCTGCAAGCTGCAGTGGCAGCATCATGCTGTGGGGCTTTTTTGCTGCAGGAGGGACTGGTGCACTTCTCAAAATATATGACAAAAGCAAAGGAAAAAAAATTATTGTCTTCTAAATGCTCGATGCAGCAGCCATCAGAAACCCCTGACCTCCGTCTAAAACAACATTTATGGGCAAAACTGAACGTCTAAGGTTAGAACTGACTCGACGGTTCTGTCAGGAGGAATTACAGCAAACTTTTAACCAAATTTTAAGGAAACATAAAAATCTGACTGAAGTTTTTGGTTGTTTTGTTGTTGTGTTTTTTTTTGTTTGTTTTGTTTTTTTTTTTTTTTTTTTAACCAAAAACCGATTAAATAGATGTAAACATCTAAAAACATTTTTAGTTCAAAGAAATTTTTTTTTTTTGTAAACTTTGTAAATGCAAAAACAGGAAAACTGTTTAACTCTGAAACCGCCTTGTTTCTGTACAAAACTACTTTGTTTAATTCTCCAAAGTAACGTCCTGGATCCTTTTGGATATCACGTGTTTTCCTCCATTTTTCACCTAACCTTAACCCGCTTTACAGGAAAACAACCTGCGAGGAATGCAAGGACGCAGCTCCGTTCATCCCACTGGCTCAGGTGAGCTGCAGGGGCGGGATGAAGGCGCTGATTGGCTGAGACGTTCCGCTCAGGTAACAGGTTCCTCCGTTGAAACTGTGACTCAGGGTTGAGCGGAGACCGCGGGGTTTTGGGGGCGTAAACGGATTTCTGTCTGTTTTTAGGACAGCTTTAAGAAAAGTGACAGGACTTCCTAAACTTTAGTTTCTGCTGTGTCATCAGGCGGATTAACTGCAGCGTTTGGACGATTTATTGAAATAACCATCTTCAAACTATTCAAACAAATTTGTTCATCAAAATGGCGACCAAGTTTCTGTTTTCTGTCATGTTTTTGTGCGTAACAGGTGAGTGAAGAGCGGAGGGTCTCCCTGTCTCCCCGTTTCTTTGTTTGACAAACAGACATTTTGTTCTCTCGGCTTGTTTCCGGTTGTTCTCGTTTAGCGGTCACTAAATGTGTCCCTGCTCTGCTCCTGGGTCATAAACTCGCATTTTGTCCAGGTTTGAGCGGCTCTAACGCGCAGGTTTGCGGCCGCCGTCCGGCGCTGAACGACAGGATCGTAGGAGGGGTGGACGCCTCGAATGGGGCTTGGCCTTGGCAGGTAGACATCCAGGTAAAAACCCCAATTAACCGGAATGTTTGCGCTTTCACCCTGTGGGTTCACAGCCGTGAAAGCTCTGGTTGTGGTTGAGTCTGTGTTTTGTTGTGAAGCTGACCTGCTGATAGAGGGGTTTGCCTGTGATGCCGAGGTGACTCACTGCTGTTTTCCTCCATCTCTGCCTCCAGAAAGACAATGGTCATGTCTGTGGCGGATCCCTCATCACGGAGGACTGGGTGCTTTCAGCTGCACATTGCTTCCCCAAGTAAGAAACTCCAGAAACTGCTGGACTCTGGTCTAAGTTGCATTTGAAAGCATCTGGGCTGTTTTGCATCTAATCAATCAATCAAATTTTATTTGTATAGCACATTTCAGCAGCAAGGCATTTCAAAGTGCTTTACATAATAAACACAAAGACATGCAACATAGAATCAGCAATCAAAAACTACATCAAGTCAAGTGCAAATAGAACATTTTTAATATTTAACCTACAAAACTCAGTTTAATGTGACGTTTAACCTACATACCTGAGTTTAATGTGATATTTAACCTATCAATATCAATTAAACTTAATGTTTAACCTACCAAACTCAGTTAAAAGTGATGTTTAATATATTGCATCTAATCAGAATCTGAAACACTAAAAACTGGCCTTAAAGGTTAAGTTGCTTGTTCAGTTTGTGAAACCAAAAGAGGATCTTTAAAAAAAAAAAAATACAATTCTTGAATCAAATGCTAAATTAATAAATATTAGCTATGATGTGACATTAGTCACATGAGAAATAAATTGATTTTGTTATCAGGGTTTAAAATAGGATTGCAAAATATTAGAAAATCGAGCTATAATATTGCAATGACTGTCATTTTCGATTTCTTTTATCATCTGTGCGTCCATCATTCTGTGTTTTTTATTATTTTATCTAATGTGTTCGGTGAAACTCTGCCCAACTGGCTAATCATTACACCAGGATGTAAAATGAAGGTTTATAACACTTGGAATATATTTGCTAACAATTACTGGGTTAGAAAATTTAACTCTTAACATGTTTTTGATGAGCCGATGCTTTTCTGAAACACTCTGCCGTTTGCTTCTATGCTATTAGAAAATAGTGCAAATTGTAGTCCTTATCTATTCATCTAAATTAATCATTTAATTTGATGTTGGAGACGTCAAATCTTTGCACAGATTACCAATAATCAACTTTTATCAACATTCATAATCCGTTTTGTGCTTTTTTATGATGTTTTTTGTTTAAATTGAACCATAGTATGGTGTGGAAATATATGAGAAAATCTGTATTTAAACTTTTTTTTATGTAAAAAAAGAGTAACAGCCTCTGATTAGCCTTTAAAGTTTACATTTTAAAACTTTTTAAACACCCAACTTTTATACATTTTGGTCATGAAACAGAGACAATGAAACTCGACATGCAAAAACTTGCATTTTTGCATGTTGGCTAAAATTATTCTATGGGGTCAAATTGTTTTCAGCAAGAGGAAATAAACACAGCGTTGGATTTAAAATGTCTGCATCATCTGTCCTTTTCTTGTGCATAGCGTTCTAATATACATATTTAAGTTATTCACTTATTAGAAATACTTTCTATAATGCTCTTGATGTCTGATTTGAAAAATTAAAGCGCAATGATTTCTTATTTAACGACACTAAGTTGTTGTTTTTCAGTCCGTCCGATGTGTCCTCTTACACTCTGTACATCGGACGGTACCAGCTGAATGGGAACAACCCGCATGAGATGACCCGTTCTGTGAAGCGCATAGTGATTCCACCTGCTTACCAAGACCCCAACCAGGGCAAAGACATCGCTCTCCTGCAGCTGTCCAACTCCGTGTCCTGGAACAACTTCATCCAGCCTGTGTGTTTGCCTGCGCTGGGAACGTTGTTTCCCACCGGGATGAGCTGCTACATCACAGGCTGGGGAAACATCAGGGAAAACGGTAAAGCCTGTTAACTTTCTGGAAAGTAGAATATCCTCAGTTCATTTGTTTCATTTCAGAACATGGGGCTCTGATGTTATATTAGTTTCACATGCAAGTGCAAAGAAATAATAAAAAAAAAAACAGAGAAGGGCATCTTCAAATGATTTAACAGAAAAAACTAATCAATAATTACATCGACTGCAGATGCAAATAATTAATTGACTTATGATTAAAGTTTAGATTAAAATGAGTTCTAATCGATTAATAAGTTAGTCGTGCATGTTCTAGGAGAAACAAGATGGCGGCGGCGCTTCTCTGAATGTAACCTGGTTTTGTTTTAAAAATGTAAACACTTTTTGTTCTTTTCGTCTTTTTCTACTCGGCAACCTAAAAGGTTCCTATTTTTTCTTTTATTAATGTCTTAGGTTGATGTAAGAAAATATATTTTTTTGTTTCTTAAGTCTATACTTAATATACAATATTTGTTTAAAAAAAGGCATTTCATGAAAAATAAGAAAGTCCGTCGACCCCCTTAATACAAAAGAACAATTTTTAGGAAAATGGCTGCTTATCAGTTGTTAGTTGATTTAGTTCAGTTAAGTTTAGATTCATTCATTAATCAATAACTTCTCTAATCCCCAATTATTAACAGATACAAAACATGTATTACACACACAATATTCTAATGTAAGATGATATAAAGTTTTAAAACATGCTTTACTAAAAAAGCACCTGTGATTAATTAGCTTACATCCTCTCCAGTGCCTCTGCCAGGAACTGGGATTCTGCAGGAAGTGCAGGTGCCAATCATCTCCCAGACTTCCTGTCAGGAAATGTACCAAACGAATCCGGTGGAGCAGGTGGACATCCTGTACGACATGCTCTGTGCAGGATTCCAGGAGGGCGGCAAAGACGCCTGCCAGGTACCATTTGATTTATGCTAACAAACATTCACTCGTTTGAGTGTGTTCCCTGAGCTAAAGACGCATTGCATGTTGTTGTTTACATCCAGAAATTTCACGCATGCGCACAACTCTAAAGGGCAAAAAGACCATATTTTTACATGCTATTCACAGCTGTGCTGCTGCGGTAGAACAACAAAATGAAACCTGGAGTTGTGGGTTTTATCAACCACCGAGGTAGAAAAAGCCAGAAAAATCATCGAAGAACAAACTTGTTCTGAGTCTGCTACGCGTTGCCACAGCAACCGACTTACAACAATGGCGCTAACATATCAGAATTTGACACCCCATCATTTCCCACACAAAGAGCAGAAATTCAACCTGTTAGTTTTATGTTTTTGTTGATGTTTGTTGTGCAGTAGAGCGAATCTGTTCAGCTAATCTAAACACCTGCTCTACTGACGATCTGTCAGTGTGCGCATCGCCTTGTTTATTATTTTTTAAATAATTTTTTAATCGAACCTAAACACACCAAATTCCACAACACATCTACATTAAGGTTGTCATAGTCAAGCTAGCGTAACTGATCTACTTCCCTCTCCCTTGCTATTATTTTTTATTAAACAATTTTCTGACCTTATCTAGTTGTAGTGATGACAGTCAGCAGCAAAGCTCTGTTTATTTTTCTTTTATCAGGTTTACATTTACGATTTAGTGCTTTATGTTGACAAAAGCTAAAACCGACGGCAGTCATTGTCAGCCAGTTATTATAATAAATTAATCGCACAGTAAAATTAAAACCCAATAATTTCTATTGACATGATTTATCTTTTTTTTTCTCTCTCTTTCTACCAAAAACTGGATGATAAAAGTTTTCAATTTGGTGTTTTGGTCTCAACCCAGTTTTGTTTAGGAAGGCTTAAATTCTTTTTTTGTTATTTGTTTTGGACATTTAAAATGTCTTTCAGTTGCAGTGTTAGATGTGTGTTTGCATTTAAAGTTTACTGATCTTGTAGAATTTGTTTTTGCATTATTATTTTACCATCACCATCATCATCATGTTACTTAAAAATGGCCCCAAAGCAACAATATTATCATTTATCGCGATAACTTCTGGAACAATTTATCATCTGGGAAAATCTATCGTGACAGGCCGAGTCCAGCAGGGGGCGACATCATGACATCACACTGCAACCTGAATAACTCTTGGTCTCTTCAGGGCGACTCAGGGGGGCCCCTGGTCTGCAGCATGGTGAACGGCTCCTGGGTGCAGGCGGGAGTGGTGAGCTTTGGACTTGGCTGTGCGGACCAGAACCGGCCGGGCGTGTACACCAGGCTGACCAGCTACTCCGCGTTCATCCGCGCCACAATACCAGAGATCCAGCTGTACGGAGGAGCGCATCGCAGTGTGTGTGGGTGGGTTGCTGTGTTGGCCGCCAGTCTGTCCGTCCTCCTGATGCTAACTTGGAGATAAAACTGTTTTTTTTTTTATATTTGCGTTGGAACAAGAAACCCGTTATGAATGAAGGAGTTAAATTGTTCCTGATGGTTTTAATCAAATTTGTAATTCTTTTATCCTGTCTGCACATTAAGCCATATGGAACTTTGTAGCCTGATCTTGTTTTTAATTCAAATTTATTAGATTTTAAATACGAATGAGAAGTTTTATTTGGAATTAAAGAAAAAGTTTGATTAAGAAGTTTGACTCTTCTGTTTGCTTTTAGCTCAGACTCAAACTTATCACAATATAAGCATTTCAAATCAGCAAACTGCAAAAACAAGGTTGCAGTATTTTTGGTCTAGTTTCTAGTGAAAATATCTTAAAACAAATCCTACAAGTAACTTTTTAGTAAGATATAGAGCTTTGTTTTCAATAATTCCTTAATATTGATGAAAAAGTTCTAGTTTCATTGGCAAATTATTTAACTTGTTATAAGTCAATTTATCTTGAACTTTTTCATCAATATTAAGGAATTATTGACTTAAAACAAGTGCATATATCTTCCTTAGAAGTTATTTTTAAGTTTCAAGTGTACCAACATATGTGCACTAGAAACTAGACCAAAAATACTTGATAAGATTTTATTTTTGCAGTGAAATAATTGACTAGTTTTTTTTCTTTTAAATATCTGAAATGCTACCAAACTGGTAGCAAAACATTGTTACAGTAACAATGTTTTACTGGTAGCAATAAAACATTGTTCCCGTTTTCTTTTTAAGCGGTTATGAGGCAGAGTGGTAAAACCTTAAACTGCTGCTGTGCCAGTTACTCAACTGGTTGTTGCTAGGTAACCAAGGTGCGTTGCTAGGTAACCAAAGAGCGATTTGCTTGCTGGCCTTCAGGTTGAACAGCTAAAGCTTTTCGTCTGCCTAAATCCCCCAGAATGCTATGCGGTTCTGGATGGGAGTTCAGTGAAATTTAATATTCTAATCAGATGTATTATCTACTGATATTGATCATCTATCGCAATATACATTATTGAGTGGAAATAATAGATTTTCTTCATGCAAAATCATCAAATTTTATTCATAAAACTGTCATGTGGCACCCATCGGCAGCAGACAGGTGGCGCCAAAATGTTTTTATTACAGAAAGAGCTGCATGATTTAAGAAATGCTCCACTTTGCCTGTGGAAGGAAACATTATTGACTTGATGCATGTTGCCCAAGTTGGTGGTTAAAACACAAATGCAAGTGTGTTTGAGGAGGGAGGTCAAGTCAGGCGTCATGGGGTATGGTATCAGAGAGGATCATGGGTGAGCCGAGCTGCAGCTCCTGCTGCAGCGACTCGAGGTCAGCCGGAGTCATGCGGTGGACCTCGCTCCAATCAGATAACAGGGAGGCAGACAGAGGCGCCGAGTCGAAGCTGCCAGGGGGAAAAAATGCATAAAGTCAACACTTAAATTTTATTTTTATTTTTTAAGTGGTGTTTAAACCATCTTTCAGATCATAAAAACTGTGGACATGTTGGAAAGAACCACTGTATTTACAGCTTAATGTGTTACTTAGAAATGTTTAATTATTTAAACTATGAGAAGAGGAATCCTGCTGTTTGCACATAGTTCAGCTAACTGGCCTGGAGTGTTTACCAACCTGGGAGTAAAAAAACAAACAGTTAAATTTAATCTAATCCAGTGGCTCCGTTTTATAGATTTTTTATGATTTGTTCCCCCTTTAAAGCCCAACAGGTGTCCTCTGATGGCGTTAAACAAGAGCATCAAAAGCAAATGAGGTGGATTAGCAGTTTAGAGGGTTTAAGTGTCTTCAGTCAGAGGCTTTTTCAGATTCATTGCCAGACAGCTGCTGGAGATCCTTCCTGTCCACAACAACTCTTTAAAGATACTTGAGTGATGAGAGTTAAAACATTTCTTTTCTTTTTGAAAAAGTTCTACTTTGTTCATCTCCATAACATTTTGTATGTTTTGTTTATGAGGTGAATAAAAGTAAAGGCATAAGAAATGTATTTTAAAACTATTTACATGTTTTGAGTGCCTTCATTGTGATGCTTTTGGCCAAAAGGTGAAGATGCCGCTATTTAACGAGACTTGTTACAGTAAATCTTAATATAGTTATTGGTTATTTAAACATTTAAAAATATAAAATGTTTTGATCATTATGGACACAACTGCATTTTGTCAATGTTTGAATAAAAGGGCTGCTTATTTACAATTTAAAGCGTTTATGCTATTATGAGCTAAAAATGCTCAGAAAAAAAAAAACTGCTGTGTTTTTGTTTTTAAGCACAACAGCAACTGATGTCAATCAGTTGCTCTGTTGCAGATCTATATCCCGATGCTGTGGCGCAGATTTAGAAACTGCTGATTATCATGGCAACTGGACACAGTTCCAGTGGACATGCTCCTCTATTAACCCTTTTTACCAGCATTGCACTGAAAAGTAGCTCACAATGAGCTCAGCAGATGTGCTGCTCCAGCAGCTGTTTGCTAATTGCAGCTGGCTAGTTTGAAGGAGCGGAGTGGGGGATGGGAAACTTGGAAACTGGAGCTACGTCTTGAAGGCGGAGCTAAGTCCACCCAGACGCTTTGCACAGCTGAGTGGTTGAAAGAATCAAAGCATGTTTTTGATGAGAGAATGACATAATGTAATGTAAGCCTCAAAAATGTCAAGTTTACATAACAGACCTCCTTCAAGTGGTAAAATGAAAGTGGTATAAAACAATCCAAGTCACAGATTCCCCAAAGAACGGCTGCAAAGCTTTTAATAATCCTTATTGGAAACTAAAGCCTCTCCTGGACCTCACCTGTCCCGGTCACCGTGTTGCAGCTCTGTCAGAGACTGGTTGAAAAGGTCATCCAGATCGAAGCCCACCCCGTACCCTGCCCCGCTGCCCTTTGGGGTAACCGAGAACATGGGGGGTAAAGGGTCCTCTACCTGGCAGAGGGAAAATTATTACAAATTACAAACCCTTCATAAAAACTAAAACCTGGAGTAGACATGAATAAAATTGCTCACCTGTGACTTTGACAGCTGCAGGGTCACTGTATGGATGTCAGGGGCAATAGAGGACCCTTGTTGCCCCGTGTCTGTAAATCCTAAGCTGGGGTGCGGCTGGGAGGGAGGAACCGCCAAAGTCCCACAGAGATGGTTTATGCTCTGTGCTGCTGATTTCTCACCCAGAGAAGAGCAAAGCTTCTCCATGAGTCCGGGACTCGCGGTCAACGAGTTGAGGTTACTCTGACCTCTGACATCCACGTTCCCATTTGTCTCTCTGATGGCCACCGAAGGAGCTTTGGGCAGAAAGCTCTCGAGGGGAAGCAGGTGCACCTGAGGTTTAGGGTCGGGCGGCGGCTGACTCTGCAGGAAGCTGGACGCCGGCTGCGGCGTCCTGTTCGGCTGCTGCCTCGTTTCCAGCTGCTGGCCGCTCCAGTTCCCCACACCGGCGAATTCGCTTTCCCCGTTGCCCTCTGCGTGCGGCTGGAGTGTGTTGTTTTTCACATATCCACCAGTGACGGCCATCATGTCGATCTCGCCGTGTACAGCAGCTGCTACGTCTCCTGGAGGCTTCCTCTGGCTCGTGGAGAAAGGCAGAGTTAGCTGCTGGGTGGTGGCTGGAGGCGGAAACAGACCCTGCTGGTTCGGTTTTACTAGCTGCTCATGAGGCTGACTTTTCCTTGCCTCCATGTTCGTTTTATTGTTCTCACTGATTCTTTGGGAATTCAGGTTGCAATCCTTAGTTTTCCCGTCGTTATTAGCAGTTTGGGATTTGTCGCTGCAGCTGTCAATCATCTTCGTCCATCGCTGCAAGAGGCTTTTGTCGTTGTCGCTCAGCAGGACCCCGCCCAGCGAGTCGCCCTGTTTCTTCTCCTTTCTTTCCTTCTCCTTCATTTTTCTCTCCCTCTCTCGTGCTCGTTCCTGCCTCTTTCTTCTTTTCTCCTCCCTCTCTCGCTGACGTTCCTGGGCCGTGACGGGCCGCCGCGACTCGGGAACAGAAGACGCCGCAGACGAGATACTTCCTCCTCCGGCGGCACCATCAATGCCCAACCCAGAGCCGCCTCCGTCTGCAAGGAGGAACTTCAGTTCAGGTCAGTTTAAACTTGGGTATGTTGCTCTTAGTCATTAAAGTGCATTGGATTCTAATGAACATTCAACTCTGAAACTTGAAGACATTTTAAATATTCAAAATAAATAAAACATCTGAAATAAAACAAATAAAATGAACTATGAAGTCTCTGGAAACAAAATTGGTACCAAAGCACCAGACTGCAAAAATACGAAATCATAAAGTATTTTTAGTCTAGTTCCTACTGTTACACTTGAAATAAGACAAAACTAACTTACAAGTATTTTTCCAGCAAGATACAGGAGCTTGTTTTAAGTCAACATTTTCAAAACAGCAGATTATTTAACTTATGACCTGGAGAAATTATCTTCTATAAGTAAATTCATCTGCCAATGGAACAAGTTCTTTTTCACCAAAGTTATGAAATTACTGATTTAAAACAAGCTCCTATATCTTGCTGAAAAGACACTTTCACGTTAGTTTTGTCTAAATTTAAATTCACTAAGATATTTGCACTAGAAACTAGACAAAAACATTTGGTAAAATTGTGTGTTTTTCCAGAGAAGACTGAAGACTTGTCATCCATTTCTGGTAGAAAAAGTGAAAAAAAGGAAATTAACGAATCATGCAAATGGAATTTTAATTTACGATGTTATTCATTGAATTAACTGATTTAGGATTTAGGTTGGTGTATCATGTAAGATCCCAATAAAACATAATAATTTCTGGTTCTAACATGGAAAAATGTCTAAAGGTTTAAAGTGAGGAATACTCCCTCAGAGTTCTGTGGATACGACACACTTACCGCCTCTGGCTTTATTTCTTAGAGCTGATTTTAACAGAGCTGCTTTCAGGGCGTTTTTGGTGTCTTCAGAAATGGCGCCTTCCTTTCTCGTTCCCTCTGCTGCACGCGGAGGAGGCGTTGCATTCTTGCACAGCGAGTGTGAAAGAGACTGAGACAGAGACTGGACCTGTGCTGCCGACAGAGACAGGGAAGGCACGCTGGTTGGTAGGGCGGTCATGGTTTGTGCTTGCGATGAGGGAACAGCGTTGGGCTCCATGGGCTGGATGGCCGGGATTCCTGCCCGTCCTTCTCCGTCTCTCATCGTTTCTGATGGAGCGTCCTGAGTGGACACTGGTGTGGTGAGGTCGATCGTCTCTGGCTGTCCGCTGTCGGAGTTGGCACTAGGCATGTCCACGTCGACAGGACAGCTTACGTTTTTACTGAGGAGGGGTAGATGATGGGGCACCTGGTTTGCGAATGCTTGGTTCACATCTGCTGGTGGGTTGTTTTGTTGCTTCTGGGAGTTTGCTTTTGTCATTTGCTGTTGCTGAATCTGTTTTGCCTCAAGGTGCTGTGCAATTGCGACCATCGTTTGCTTGGTCAGGTCAACATTTGCTGGCTGGTTACTTCTTTGCGCCGCAGGTTCGGCCCTTGACAAAGGCTTGAACTGCAGCCTTGGACGAGAACTCAGTTTCTTTTTGTGAAAGTCTTGAATCTCCATCAAAATAGCCTCTTTAATTTGCTCTTTGCTCATTGGAAGCTTGTCAAACTCAAAGTCAAAAGCTGGCACGCATGTTGGCTCATCGTCTGGGTCGTGGTATTTGGACACGTAAGGATGCGCCAGCGCCTCCGTCACGCTGATGCGTTCACGGGGATCAAACTGCAGCATGGCCTGTAGGAGGTCCAAAGCCGAGGCTTCAGCTTGCGGGTACAGTTTGGCCAACGGTACGGGTGTTCGGGATGGGAGACTCTGAACATAGGAGCGGACCCTATCAGCCCTGATAGATCCGATCAAGCCCTCGGGGGGAGTGCCCAACACGCTCAAGATGAGCTGCAGCTGGTGCACGTAGTTCTTCCCAGGGAAAAGCTGCTTGCGCCCCATCATCTCAGCAAAGATGCAGCCCACAGACCACATGTCAATGGCCAAACTGTAATGATTGAGAGACAGCAGGAGCTCAGGAGCGCGGTACCACCGAGTCGCCACGTACTCCGTCATAAAGCAGTAAGACTCCTCTGGGTGGGAGCTCAGGCCCCGCGCCATGCCAAAGTCCCCTATTTTCAGTTCACAGCTCTCGTTCACCAGCAGGTTGGAGGGTTTGAGGTCACGGTGGATGACGTTGGCAGAGTGCACGTACTTAAGGCCACGGAGGAGCTGGTAGAGAAAGTAGCGCGTGTGTTCAGGGGTTAAAGTCTGGGCAGAGTGGATGATCTGGTGCAGGTCGCTCTCCATGAGGTCCAACACAACATATCTGCAAACACAGGATGGTAGCACAGAGATAAATTAGGAATGACAACTCAAGCCATGGGCTCTTTTACAGAAGTTCAGAGCGGACGTTTTCTGCATGTACTTTTTTTAAATGAGTTAATCTTGAGAAAAAGTTTGATTTTTCAAGATGTTTGGGAAACCTGATTCCATCCTTCAAATGCATGTGTTTAATACACACACCAATCAACTCTTTATTTTGAGAAAACAATCAGAAAAAAGTAAAAATAATTTTTTTTTAAATCAGGAAAACATCCCCTATGCCTTAACGTCTAGCCCTATCTATGAAAGGTTACACATAAAGTAAACGATTAAAAAGAAACTGCATTTTGAGAAAACTATTACATACACAGACTTGAAGGCAGAGTGAGGAAGGTTGGGCTGCAGGATGTCTTTGATGGCGATGATGTTGTCGTGTTTGAAGTGTTTCAAGATCTTCAGCTCTCTCAACGTTCGCTTGGCGTTCGTCACCACCTCAAAAGCATTGGAGATCTTCTTTATTGCCACCTGCTGGCCTACATAAAGTAAAAATAAAGAGAAGAGTGGAAGACATCAAAGAGTAATTTCAACTTAATTAATTTTTCCACATTTAAACGCATCAAGAGATCTACCGTTGTCCCTTCTTCTGGCAGATGAAACGACACCGTACGCCCCGGTGCCGATGGTTTCGATGACATCATACTCTTCTCCGACGTCAAACTTTACGTCCAGAGAGTGTGCTTTAAGCAGGGCCAAGTTTTTTGCTGCTATGCTGGTGTCGGCGTTGCCTGGTATTGCCTCAACTCCACGCTGGTTCTGGTTCTGTCTGCCTTTGTCTGTGGCCATTTTTTCAGGAGAGGCCAAAACTTTGGTGCCTCCACCCTCTGCAGTCGACATGTTGCTGCAATGAGACCTAAACAAAAACATAAAAAGACAAATAAAAGACAAAGTTCCAGTTTCTTTATTAGTGTCATCAGAAATTGTCAATCACAGAGTATGTCAAATGCAAAGTTGGATAGTAACTAGTTACATTTACTTGAGTAACTTTTTTTTATTATTTGCTTTTAAGAGTATTTTTACTATGCTGAACTTTTTAGCTTTACTTGAGTAATTTTATTATGACGTATTTCTACTCTTACTTCAGTAAAATTGCTGGATTTTCTACCCACTGAATGAAAAACAAACATTTTTCAACCAAACCTTCACCAGACTCACACCTGAAGTTTTTGCGAAAGTTTTTTCGTGGACACGAAACTTTCCTTTTGCCTGAATTTATTTATTTTTTGTTACTTATATGAATTATTGTCCTTGAAATACTAAACTTTATATTTTGGGCCATCTTATTTTTTTTTTTTTTAAATATTAAATGTTTGATAATTTGATCAGTTATTCCGTGCTTAAGTAAATTTTTTGCCAAATACTTTTTTACTCTGAGTAAATTTTTGTCAGCTACTTTTGTTGAAGTAGTGATGCTTCTACTTGAGTCCAATCTTTTATTTCTTTGCCCACCTCTGGTCAAATATTACCCATATCTGCAGTTACTTGTTACTTTTAAAACATTTTTATGGACCGCTAAAATGTACAGCGCTCTTTGTCACGTCACATTTACGGTGCTTCTAAAACGTACTCACCCAATTGGATGTTTTATTGCTTTCACAAATCAATCAAGATCAACCAAATTTTATTTCTAATAAAATACTGACAATTAGATAAAAAATTATGTAACATAAGACAGGTGTTTGCATAAATGTTCAGGATTTAGCTTTTGAACACCTGCAGGGGAACGGAGAAATCACAGTGACATTTTTAAAAATAATTATCTATTGAAATTTACTTTTTGCACCCAAATAAAAGATTGGATTTTTCTCGACTTTTCAGCGTGAGCTTGCAAGGAAGAAGATTTTGTGTCCAATCTATTTATAAATCTTTACAAGCAATTCCAATAAATGTGATATAACCTGAAATAACTACATTTTAGTGCTCCACGTGAAAAATAAAAGTATAGTAAAACAACCGTGTGAAGAAGTTTAACATCCAGACATATCACTGAATGGTATTACTTATTATTTAACTGGGAGAAACTGGAAGCAGGTGTCTATGAATGGTGCATAAAATCTACATTTTAAAAACTCAACACTGACTTAATCAGTGCTAGAATTAGCTCAATTTTCTCCTTAATGACAGACAACAGAGTCTCTCTTTAGAAAGACATAAGATAATTTGTCTTCAGACTTAAAATAGTCATAAAATGGACAGAATGAGGAAAATGGTGTCTTAAATTTAACAAGTAGGGGCCTGGATTGACTAAATGAGAAGGAAACCTGTAGATCTCAGCCTAATGCCTAAAACAAACCCCATTTTATAGCTGAAGAGAGAGGCACGCTAGTTTCATTAGGTCAGCGGTGACAAAGGAGCAACCTTTCTCACTTCTTGACGCAGGGGCGTAGGTTTGTTAACGTTACCTGGAGCTTCCCACGTACCGTTAAACCTGCTCCTTCTCGGTACCAAAACGAAGCAAAACTGCAAATGAATGCGATTTAAAAGAGATTAACGTACTTTCAGCTTGTGAGCGAAACCACGCCGTCCACAGCTCCAGTTTTAATAGCGAAAGAGCACGATAATTCGCTTGTTTTGTCCGCCGCTTCCTCGTCCACTTCCGGATTTGCTTTGAGTGTCACGTGGTCAGCCAATCAGATGAAGGGAGGGAGGCCCCGTCATCCAATAGGCGCGCAGGACGCACTTTGAGGCGGGGCTTCATGCCAAGTAGAATGGAGTCTGTGTGATTTTGTTTATTTATTCATGGGAGGTGACGTCGTTTTCCACATTTTGCGAAAGTTGGAGAAAAAAATACAGGCAATTATGACGTAATATATTTTTAGAAAGAAAGAAAGAAAGAAAGAAAGAAAGAAAGAAAGAAAGAAAGAAAGAGAGAAAGAAAGAAAGAAAGAAAGAAAGAAAGAAAGAGAGAAAGAAAGAAAGAAAGAAAGAAAGAATATTTGCACATTAGACAACTAAGACATGTCCATTGTTTCTTCATAATTTTTTTTTTATGTCCTGTTTACACAAATGTTCACATAATAGGTATTAAAAACCGTGAATGCAAGGAGACTTAAATTAATCAAAAGCACACTAAATCAAAATTTGCACAGAAAAACCAAGATAGAAGCTTAAATAATCAATTTAGATAATTTATTAGCTGATTTAGAGTTAACGCTTTAATTAAATCCTAGCAAAAACATATTCCCTCATGCCAATTTATTTGATCTAATTAAGTAACTCAGACAGTTAGTTAATTAGTTTTTTTTTATTATTATTGTTTTTGCACAAAAGAAAAATAAGACAATCAAAATTCTAAAATAAACCAATTACAAGCAAAAAATTGATTGGTTTTCAATACAACAAAATAGTTTAAAACTGTAGTTATTTTTAAAATTTATTTTTTTTTTTTTAAATAGCTACAACAGTAATAAGAGTAAGTTCTATTAGATTCATTTATATTATGTAATAAAAAATTAAAGGATTTTTGGCCGAATAAACTTTGGATCCGACCGTCCAATGGCAGGCCGGGACACAGAATGAAGCCAGCCAATCAGGAGTGAGGATGTGAGTTTTAACACGTCGCCCTCTGGAAACGGGCTTCGGCTGAATTAGAAAGAAGGACGAAACTGTTAGAATCGATTTATAGTTTATATATTTATTGTTTCGGTGAGGTTTTGCACATGGCGGGGGCTCCGGGGCTGCCGAGGTGGGAGCCGACGGCGCGCATCGTTTTGGGTCTTGTGGGTTTGGTTCTGTCTGTTTACGCGCTTCATGTGGAGATTTCCCGAGAGAGAGACCCGGATTACAGGGCGATGTGCGACCTGGGCGAGTCTGTGAGCTGCTCCAAGGTTTTCACCTCCAGGTATGAATTTCATTCACACCTTTTGTTTTTTAAATCACACCTGCAGAATCCACGAAGCAGGTAAACCAGAACTTTACATACCTGTGGCTCAGGCGTTTATTGCCACGTGTTGGATTTTTGACATTCCTTTGGGAACTTTGTGCTTTTTGACCCACAAAGTGAACGTTCTTCTGTGACTGAACTGTATAGCTTATTGTTTTGGCTATAAGTATTAACAACCAAATTCATATGTTTTAAAAACAAGTTTGTATTTGTGAAATGGAAGGAAAATGACACTCAGTTTTTTGCATGTTTATAATAAATTAAAATCTTATAAGTGTGGCGTACATTTGTATTAATTCTGCCTTGATTAAATACGTTTTACAACAGTCTTTTCCTGACATTATAGCCGTTGAGCTATTTGCCAAATCATTTTAAAAGTAGAGTGTCAGGACTTTGACTGGGCCGTTAGAACACCATAATACGGTTGGATTTTAACCACTCTGCTGCAGTTCTGGCTGTTTGTTTAGGGTGGGTGTCCTGCTGAGAGGTGAACCTCCTCAGTCTCAAGTCTTCACACAGCAGTATAGTGTTTAAAATTAAAAACTAGCTGTGTGCTAATCTTTGTCCTCCTTAAATAAACTGGCCAAACATGGCCAGCACTGTCTCCTGAGCTACTATTGCTCTCTGATGAAATGCAGCACTCCTGACCAAAAACAACCAAACAGAGCCAGGAGGAGGGTCTTAGCGCTGTCAATCAATCTAATGTACTTGCTGATAAATGTAGCAAATGACGGAGAATCATCTTGTCTTTACAGAAAAACCGTTTATCTGCCATTATTGATGGCTGTGCTAACTAGCTTGAGCATTCACAACATGGGCCACACCAGATTGTGATTGACAGCGCTAAGTCCCGCCTCCTGGCTTGGATTTAAAATAAATGTTACATACTGGAGCTTTAATTTTTATTTGCAGAACTCGTGAAGCTAAAACCGCCACTTTGAGGAGGAAAATATTTATACACAAGGGTGTTTTTTTCTGTCTTAAATTAAAATGTATGTATTTGTGTACGGTTTTGGCTTAATTACTGTTCTGACTGTGTTGTTCCTGCAGGAAATTGGCCTTTTCTGAGTCTGTACTTCAATTAGTGATTAGTTGATGATTACCATGATTAATTGATTGATTCATTTTCTTTTTTTCCTTCCACTTAACCATTACCCCAGAACAAAGCATTACAATTTCTGATTGTAATATGACAAAACACAAAAAAAACCGACCAATACTTCTGTCACACAGCAGTATTTCAGAATGCATTTTGTTGATGTTGCCGCCCTCTTTTTTTTTTTTGGCAGATGGGGTCGTGGTTTTGGTTTGGTCCAGCTCTTTGTGGCCAAAGACAGCGTTCTGAACCAGCCCAACAGCCTCCTTGGCATCCTGTTTTACACTCTGCAGATGGGCCTTGGTAGGTCCGCCATTGTTCTCTGCAAATTATAGAGCAGGGATTTTACGCTAACCGTTACATTTATTATAGCTCGGTCTGCATGTGAGATTATAGGGGTTGATTTCTGCATATAAACTCATTTTTCTTTACCACAGGATTGTCTCTGTCTAAAAAGGCAGCCCTGGCTTTGGTCATCTGCTCCTGGGTGTCTGTGGCCGGCTCGTTTTATCTCGCATCCATTCTCGCCTTTGTGCTGGGAGATTTCTGCATGGTGTGTGTCTCAACATATGTCGTCAATTTCGCGCTGCTCTACACCAACCTGAAGAGACGGAAAGCAATCGAAGGAATGAAGGAAAAGACTGGATAGGAAATGCAATCTGTCGAGTGCAATATTTGTTTTAGAATAAACTGCTTCAGTATTTTATATGTTCTGATAATTTTAGTAATAAACATTAAATAAAACATATTTTATGCATTCTATTTTTTATTTGTGATACATTTTATATGTTTTTCTAAACATTTTATGGTTTGAAATGATTTTTAAACTTATAAAGACGCATAGGATCCTGTATGTGATTACTTAGTTTTACCAGCAGAGGGAGACAAATATCGTGTTTTGGTTCAGTGTCGCAAAAGCAGGTTTTGTTTTCTTGAATAGGAAATTCATTCTGCAGAGATCAACATTTATTTTTAGGCCAAAATAGTCAATTTTTTATATATATATTTGAATAATTTTAGTAATAAACATTAAATAAAACATATTTGTGTATTTTATGTTATTTGTGAAACCCTTTACATGTTTTTTAAAACTTTTTAAGTCATTTTAATCTTATAAATACAGATATCAAAGTGAATTCTCAGGCCTGGGTGTGGATACGGAAACAGAACCAAGAAATGTAATTCATCACAACTAACATCACTTTAAAAAAGGGGTAAATTACATGATATATTGACATATATATTTTCTCTCTTCACAAATAAAATCTTTATTTGAAAACCATATTTTGTATTTTGGTCTGTTACTGAACTTTATTGATCACTTAAAAGATTTTACTGTGACAAAAAGCAAAATGAAAACACCGTAAACATTTATGAGGCGTATTTAAATAGACATAAAATACCACAGACTCACCTGACTGGTCTTTATTTATGTAATACAGATTATATTCAGCTCTATCCGACATGTGGTAATATGTGGGATTACCAATTTTGCAATATTAATGTGCAAAAGATGAATAATTTTCCACATAATTATATGTGGATATAGATGGAAATATATATGTGTATATTTGGATGTTGAGTCACAATCATTGCTATGTTTGTGCTTCTTGATAAACTGACTTATTCTGATGCTAAATCCAGAATCACTGCTGTAAACATCATCATCATCAGCATTATCTTCCTCTGAAGGTGATTTTCTTTTCTAGAAATATGTAGATTAAATAATCTATGTGATGTAAATAAGACATTTCATAAACTGTGGAAATCATGCAAGTTTTTAAGTAAAATCAAAATATATTATTCTTTTCATTGTCTTTGTTGCTGTTCATGATACTTCTGGTCATTTTGTACTTTTCCTATTAACTCAACCTTTTCTTCAGATGAAATATTTAAATTAAATCTAATTATAATCATTGCAAACTATTACGTCCACATATTATGTCCCCTCTTTTAATAATGGAGAGAAAAATGTATTCTGCTTCTATTGAAAAACTTAACTTTAATAATCAGAAACTTGTAAAAACATGAACTCATAAGCTAATCTCTTTATCATTTGTGCTTCTACTTTTTTTTTTTTTTTTTACTGTTCCAGATCTCTTGTTATGTGTATTTGAATGTATATTTCACTTTTAAGTTAAGAAAAAATGATAAACTAAAAGGTACACATTGTTTTATTTTACCCATTTATCTATGTATTTATCTAACTTTTATTTTTTACTTTATTTATTCTACTTTATCTATTGTCAATGTCTGTGGCTGGTCTTTATTTTTATTATAGCTCTGTGATATTTGCCATTTGTCATCCCCAACTTAATGTTTGACTTTTTTTTTTTTTAAATAACACTTTCGATCATAAAAGTGCAATAAAATAAAATATTTCGAGGATTTATACGAAACAGAAAAAGTGCATCAGGTTTTATTCATGTGTAATTTAAACACAACAGCCATTAAATCTTCATGTAATATTGTTTTTAAAGCTCACTGACAATTTGTATGGCCTGAAGAGGAAACAAGATAATTTGATGAATTAGATAAATTTAAATTACTTTTTAGCTTAGCATAAAATCATAAGTTGTGAATCAAATACCAACTTCAGCCTTCATCAGCTGAAGTTGGTATTTGTTGGGTGAAAGTGTTCCCCATTGACTGGAGATGCAGATTATCAATAGAAAACTTGCTCAGTTACACGTATTTCTTGATTTTTATTTTAATTGTTTTGCATGGTGCCATCCCTTGGTTTGTGTTGCCCTGGGCAGAAGCCGTAGCCCTGAATGTCAGTGTTCCTAAATTCCCCTAATTAGTCATTTTTCTGCATATAAAATTAAAATTACATTATAAATGAATCACTTCCAACTATATTTTTTATCTTAGTACACACTAATTGATTAGTGCTGTTATTTTCATGAGAACTAATGACTGGTAATGACAATAAACCACATCATCACTCCAGGAAGTCTGAGGCAGGAGGACTGGACTACCTGCTGTCATCTTGATCTTTTTTATTGCTTCTTTCTTTAGAAATAACAGAAAAGAGGAATTAGATGTGGACTCTGTCTGGTTTTCATTTTTACCTCACAGATTGTTGCCAATAATTAAAGAGTAAACATATCAGAATTAGCAGTTTAACCACTTCTGTCTGTCCAAATCGAAATTAAAAAAACTTGAGGACTTTTTTATTAAGTCAGTTTATGACCAGTTTGGGCCAGAAGATGCAAGACACATTTATACTCAAGCTTTCACTTTGTGGATTAAATATTTCTACACAATGTTCTTTCTTCGTGGTTATATGGATTTATTGAAGCTCCAGCTTTATGATTTTTCCTCTAATTCTCCATTTTGGTGAAACACTTCACTGTATTTCTGGTCTAATTTCTAGTACAAATATCTTAGCATACAATGGATAGTAACTAGTTACATTTACTTGAGTAAAGCTTCTGATCACAGCAACACTCCCTGGTTCAGCTCCTTCAGACTAGCCAGCAGCAATTAGCAAACACCTGGAGCTGCTGAGCTCATTATAGGAGCTTTTTATCAGTGAAACACTGGTGAAAACGATTAAGACTCTGATGAGACAAATCATGCTGAAGTTCTGTATTGTTTTTATATTATTTACAATAATGACATTTAAATATACAAAACTCAAATTCTCCTGACAGAAAAGTTACAGTATATTTGTCAAAAGAAATTTACACAAGCAGAATTTCAGTCCCTGTATAAACCTTTGGGAAGACTAAAGCGTTTATTTTTGACATCATTACTTCATGGCTGTTCTTTGAAGGAAACATAAATGATTCTTAGAAAGAGGAAGCAGCTGATTGGTTTTTTTAGGTGAATCACCCAGGAAGAGGCGACGGATGGGAGAAAATATTTAAAGCGCTTCAGACGCAGATTCTGCACTTCGCTCCACAATGGCTGCACAGACTCTGCTGCCCGTCTTGACTCTGGTGAGCTTTCTCTTTGCAGGTAGGTGGAATCTCTCGCTCTCTTTTCTGCCTTATTATTGTTATTATTAACAATAAAAAGGTATTCTTCACAGTTTTATCACAAAAACGATATATTTTTAGTGTAAATCTTGAGCTCCAGCTTTAAACTAATGAAAAAAATCAACTGAAATGTTTCTGTTTTTGTCCCGTTTCCCAGGATCCGATGCGCAGCTGCATGGTTGGTGGAAACCTAAAACATCTTTAAAACATCCAGTGCAGACAAGATTAAAACTTATTTTAATCTTGTCTGAACTGATTTTTTGTTTCAGAATGTGGCTTTGCTCCTCGCAACTTCAAAATAGTCGGAGGTCAGGATGCCTCACCTGGAAGTTGGCCCTGGCAGGTGCAGCTTTATGGCCCGTACGAGTGCGGAGGTTCCTTGATCAACAAAAAGTGGATTCTGACTGCAGCTCACTGCGTCACTGAGTAAGTGCAAAGATAAGCAAAGTTCTCGTTTAGATTTTCATTAAAAAATCTAAGCTTGCGATTATTCTCAACTGGGCCATTTGTAAAGAAAAATGTAAAACTCAATTGAGTTTATTTGTACACTGTAGAACATTTAAGGTGGTTTAACTTGAAGATGAAAGTCCACCTGCTGTCTTGAAAATGCAATTTAATTCAACAAGAAAATTATTTTGGTTTTAACTGAGAAATTAAAGTTTATAACGTTGATTTAACAACAAGAGACAAGGTGTCTAAACTTTATTTTTTAAGTTCATTAATCTTAAATTGTGAGTTTTAATTAAAAAACTGCCCTCACCCAGTTAAACAGACACATTTCTCTATTATTTTACTCACAATGTGAAGTTAAAATAACTTATTTTACTGTAGAATAATTTAAATTCTTGTTCCAAATCACATGAACCAAATTTCTGATCTGATGATGAATTTTATTAA
>CAEGAD010047487.1:0-60533 GCA_903067055.1 Poeciliopsis paucimaculata | reverse complement strand
ATAAACAACCAAAACATTAATTTAGACCGTCAAATTTATAACTTGTTATCCATTTATCAAAATGTTTAACTTTGTGTAGATCCTGATCTTTGATATACTTCCAGTCGTTTGATTTTAGACTGTCTATTGGCTAATTTTTACTTATCCCTTTCCCTGTCACGTCACGGAATTTAAGCACCTGTTTTCGCCGGACTCCGCCGTCCGTTTCACCACGGGTATTAGCCAGGACCCGCTGCCCACAACAGGATAGATGGATATTTGTTCAGTGATTCACACAAAAATCTACATTTTTAAGCATTTTCCATCCATGCAGGTGAAATATTTGAGCAGTTTAATGTTTTCTTTTCCTTTCTTTCTTTTGGTTAATCTGATTAATGTTTTCCTGATATTTCGATTTGGAGTAAACTGGTCAGTGTTCCCAAAGGGAATAAATAATGCTTTAAGAGGCTTAAAATGTACTCACTATTTTGAACATAACTGTGTTCCAGTTTATCCAGGGATAAATCAGGGTAATAAAAAGAGTTTATGTCTGCTTACTGTAATAAGTGAAGTATTTACTATCATTTCTCTGGTCTTCTACACAACACAGAAAATGTTGAAATGTGAGTCACTGGTAATAAGTGATTAATGCAGAAAGTGAGGGAATGAATGTTAGAAGAATCAACATAAATGCAAAACACTGGGTGTGGTGGGAGAGTGAAGGGGGCTCTGGTTTGGGAATTGTTCCAGCTTTTTCTTTAGACGTATTCTGGGCACAACATTCTCTTGCTCAGTGTCCAACAACTATTATATACAAATGTTAACATAAGAGGGATCCATGGCAACGTTCCAGGAGTTCTGCCTTTGAGTTGGAATCTGAAATGTCCAGAAGGATTTTTGTCTTTTTCTCACCACTTTGAGTAAAACACAAAACACATTTCTCTGTTCCTCACTTGTAACATCATCCCAGTGGTGAAAGACAGAGGGGACGACATGATGCTGTAAGGCAGAGCAAGTTTATACATGTAGCATCATTCGCACACAGTAATTCAGAAGTGCTTCACTGGAAAGTAAAGAAACACAGAATTATAGTTAATGTTAACAATTGATAAAGAAGCAGAGGATATGGTCAGAGTTGATGGGAATCTTGGAAATCCTGGGTGTCCATCTCCAGTCCTCAATGGCCGGTGTCCTGGCAGACAGCACCTTGTTATATCCTACAAGGTTCTTTGTAGACTTTAACAAAGCACCTGGCTGCACATGGAAGAAAAATCCAGATTAAAGGGATGATTATGCAAAGGCCACAGGCCGTCGATGCAGTTGTCCTGGATTCTATTCCCAATCTTGGCTCATTTTCCCATCGTCTTCTCATTTTGTTAGTATGTAAGGTCACTCATATGTTGAGATGATTCCATCACACAGATGAACATTTTCTATGAGAAACTGGGGGTTTTTTTGTTGTTTTTTTTTCACACTTAAAATTGTGGAATATGGGATGCCGCGGTGACGCAGGCACAAAGCTCGAGACCCCTGTCCTTGAAATAGCCGTCATGGCTTGAATCACAGCCTAATGACCTTTGCCCTCTCTCATAACCAACATTCCTCATTTCACTATCAGACAAAGGCCATTAGAGCCCAAAGAAGCACAGAATATAACAAATCACCTGGCTGCTCCCCAAAAAAGTTATTTTCTCTAATCATTACTTGAAAATACTCTCCGAGTGAAAATAAAGTCCACAATTCCAATCAAAATGACCCACCGGTTAATTACTCCCTCATATTGTGCTTTTTACGGCCAGCAGAGGGAGCTCGTCGTTCACTGTGGAACACTCGTTTTGCTTTTCTTCTTCTTCTCCATGTGCATGGCCGTGCATGGTTGTTAGTATATGACGTTTCCAAACACCGCTGGCAGCAGGCAGGGAGCAGAGGAAGGACCTCACTGAGCAGGTAAAAGCTTTCCAGCCGCGGCTGTTGTTGTTCCACCAGGCAGGCCCCTCTGTCTGTGAGCTGTTGACCCGAGTAGAGCAGAGTCCTGCGGCCATTGTGGCTCCAAAAGAGACGCAGCTGACTCCGGCAGTTCGTGTTGTAAACTGGACAGAGAAGGTCTCCTTCCGCTCCAGCTGCTCCGGTTTGTCTCCGTCCTGAAACTGTTGCTTAAAGCACCGCGACTGAAACAACTTCAGTCTGTTAAACTACAACACGACAAAGTTCTGAAGTCGCTCGTCAGTCAGCTGCTTCAATATGTGGCAGAAAACAGAAAGGCGACTTTATTTCACGCAAGCCTAATTCTGCGCACGAGTCTGCTGATGTTCGGGAGTCATTGGTTGGAAGGAATGGAAGGAACGTTCATCGTGGAAGGAACGTTCATTTCGGACAGCAGCGTGTGGTGACCGCTCCCTGGGCCCAAACACAACCAAAAATACAACAATTCGCATTTTTGTGTAACAATAATGCAAATAACTTATAATGCAAATAAGTAAAACAAGCTCTTTTTTTTTCCGTGTCACTTTTATCATATCAGCAATTAAAATGTTATATCAGAGCTAACTTGAGTAAATCTAAAGTTGTAATTATTACGGAAAAACGCTATCCAAACCGACTTGATCCTGTGTGGAATATTATTTAAAAGCAATAATGAAATGCGACTAATCACATTTTAACATGGCTCAATTTATCTGCCACACTAATTGCTGTGGCAGATAAATTGCTGCAGCAATTGGTGGCAATTAATTGCCACTAGTTGTAGACATGTAGGATAAAGAAATCTGCCTGACAACACAAAGCAGTCTTAAAGAAATCACAATTCCATTCAACATTGTTTGAATTGATTAATTCTTCCTCCTCTTGATCAGAATTTGACTCACAGTTTAATGATGTTGGATGATGGGATGTGTGTCAGAGCTTATGACCAATTCCAGAATAATGTTCTGGTGCATGGGAGTGTAAATGAGGTGATCTCCTCCTATGTTGATAATCATCAACAAACTTCATACTACTGCTAGTCATATCGGGCCACCCCTCCTAAACATGGCCGACTAGCATATCGGTTCAAAAAGATAAAGGCTGAGCTGTTTGAGAATGCAGCTTTAACTAAAGAATATAACATCGAACCTTTTTTTTTTTTTGTGAATGTTACACTTCATCTGCAACTTTGACTAAGTCTTTTTGACACTGTGTATTTGTTTGATTTAGATGGAAAAAAAATACTGGGACAACAATATAATATGGTAATATAATCTGACAGGTGTCACCAGAAACTGTGTGTGTGTAGAGCATTTATCATACTCAATAAAATCCTTCATATTGGATTTTTCTCCAGTCCACGTAGAACTGAAGGTTCTAGAATGTTCTTTAACCTGACAGAGGCTGGACCTTGGCTAACTTCTCCTTGTATAAACCAAAGCAAGAGTTGTGCTGTATTCTCAACAGGAAGTCAAACTTGCTCCCGGTGTGTGATGGACTCCTCTGGGTGTGTGTGTGTCACTCATCTCCTGGGGGTTCATGGACAGGATCTCAGGCTGTAGCTATAGAGGAGAGTGTCTAGTGTGAGAACATCAGGGTGTCGTCTCTGCTTTCTGCACATGGTGTGTTTTTGTTGCCGTCTTCAGACCATGACCTTCGGTGTACACTGGAGCTGCTCTAAGTTTGAGGCCATGGTTCTTGACTGGATAAAGGTGGACTGCTCCCTCTAGTGGAGGAGTTTAAGTATCTTGATTTCTTGCTCTTGAGTGACGATAGATTGAAGCGGGAGATGAACCGATGGTCTCTGTCTTGGTCTGCAATAGTCCAGGCTTTGTTCTGGTTTGTCTGTATGAGGAAATGGCTGACTAAAAAGTTAAACTTTTGATTTACCAGTTTCTTTATGTTCCCACTCTCACCTACAGTGGACAAGATCCTGGTTATTGGTGCCTGAAAGGAGCTTCATCTGTAGAGGTGACAGACA
Organism: Poeciliopsis paucimaculata; assembly: GCA_903067055.1. Lineage (NCBI taxonomy): Eukaryota > Metazoa > Chordata > Actinopteri > Cyprinodontiformes > Poeciliidae > Poeciliopsis > Poeciliopsis paucimaculata. The sequence continues at coordinate 56,611 of CAEGAD010047487.1, read as the reverse complement.
CTTTAGGACACCGGAGCTCAGAGTTGAGCTGCTGCTCTTTTGCATTGACCCCAGGAATGAACTGGAGAGTGTTGTTGTTGACAGGGATGTTATCTTTTCCTCCTGGACCCATTACCCCGGAACCTGATCCTGGATATGTGGAAAAGTATGACTGGAAGTGATTGTGGGTGACGGATTGACGGATATTCAAAACTATACGATGTGTCACCACTTTGTCGAGATAAAGAAGACGCCAGTCACCTCAAATAAAACGGTACTGGTTAGGATGTTCAGGAACTACCTGGGTACTGTGAAAGCCCAGTGGATCTACTGAAAGCCAGGCAACAGATTAGAACTCTGGTCAAGACAAATGTCTTCTGGAAAAAAGCTTAACGCCCCAATGACAGAGAGATTGAATGTGTCCCCGCCCCCCACTTAGTGCTAAGCTGTATCTTTGGAGGAATCATGGTGAACCCTGCACCAGCTGTCAAACATCCTGCTATGAGTGAAGCTGCCCTCCACCCTCTTCAAATCAGACCAAACTGGTGTCAGATATTTGTGCTACATTTGTTCAACAAATAGTTGTTTGTGCCACTATCATTTTATCATTTTAAAGATATTAATCAATGTTTTCCAGAGGTCATCAAAGGTCAACCAGCCTCCTCACCCATTTACAAAATCAAACGGATTACAGTGTCAATCGGTTGTGCTGCGTTTGTGCAGCAAAATGTTTTGTTGTTATTTTTAAGATTAGAAAGGTCACCGGAGACCAACCTGCCCTCTGCCCACAAATGAAGATCAAACAAAATTGATATGAATAATAATAAAAAAAATGTTTGTGTAGCGAAGATTTTGTAGCATATTTGACTGACATAAAATCTTATTTTTTGTAAATGTTGGGAACTGGTTGATCTTTGACCTCAGAAAACATTTATTAATATCTTTAGAATTCTAAAGGCTCAACTGAAAAAAAATTTCAGACCAATTTTGTTTGATTTGAAGAAGGTGGGGGGTCAGCTTCACACAGGTCTACCTTCACATTTTTCAGCTTCACCTCAAATAAATCCTGAGGCGTTTAAAACACGGCAGCCATGTGTTCCCCAACAGAACAATGACCCAAAAATCTCACCAGAAACTTTCTGCAAATGTATTGTTCTGCAGTCATTCAGGTCTCATAGGAAGCTTGATTTGGTGTGTAAAAATTCAAGAGCATTGCCTCTTGCCTGGAATTAACCCCTTTAACATCTCTGTTCTCAGACAGGATGTCTGTGCACAGGACATTGTGTGGCCGTCCTGCTCTGCAGCTCTGCAGGATGTTTTCATCCAGATCTTTACCTACTCTCACTCTGTTCACAAAGGTAACACTGTCACAAAACCCAGCACACCTCATTTCACCCCACAGAGCGAGCATATTTTTTTCCATTCTTAATAGAAAGCAACATTTCTATTAGAGATGCACCGTGACATTGGCTACCGACTGGGGTCAGAAGATTTTTTTTTTTTTGCCCACTTTCACCAAACTGATTGGTGAAAGTTTGGTCAGAAACTCAAAAATCAGATAATTTTTTTTCCATTCAGAAAAGACACCATACCTGAGTCAATCTGCCTGGTTGAGCTGATCTCACCACTCTTCTATGTGGAAGGTATTACTGAGGGAAGAAGGCCGAAAGTTTGACTCTAGTGTTTAAAAACCAAGGCAGAGGAAGAACAGGTCCATTAGAGCAGTAACTGGAACATACACTGGTTAATTTGCTCTTTTGTCATTTTGAAACTTTTGCGGTTTTGGTCGGTTCTTACCTGACATTTGGGCCTCCCACCTCTAGCACAGGTTTCATCGAATTGGAGGTGTGATTTGGTATCCATAGAAACCAGGGGAGGCTGAATGTATTAGAGCAGTTTCATTCTGCTTCTCTGTTTCATTCTTCTGTTGGCAGCTTTTTGGAAATCTTTTATCCAAGGTAAGGATCTACATCTTTTTTTTAATGAATGGACACAGAGACTGATGTTTTCTGTTAGTAATGCCCCCTCAGACTGTGTAAATGTGATATCTAAATCATTTTATGTTTGGTTTACATAAGACCCTGTTTTACAGTCACCTCAACTGCTTACATAAAATAAATAATATTTAGATTGTTATTAGTTATAGAAACCGGACCAGCTAAAATTGGTTCAGTGTTTATAAAAACCTGAGATTGAAAAAATCTCTGATCGGTGCATCTCTAAAATTTACTTTGTTAGTTCAGTGGTGTTAATATGTACATATTGTTAGTAGTTATGTATAGTGTTTATAGACGACCTGTAAACAGGAATAAATTCCAACTAACTTTTCTCTCTGTAGGATCCGTGTCCACTGTGTGATGAAGCTAAAGAGTTGCTGCAGCCATTCAAACACAGGGTGAGACTTAAACTCTTCTACCAACTTCTAGTGAATTTCTGATGTTCCTCAATCTACATTTGGTTTTTTCTCAAATCAGTTTCAGTGGCCAGGTCACAGTAGACATGAGAGTAGGGAAGCACCAATCCACTTTTTTCACTTCTGATAGAGATATCTGAGGTTCAGCATCAGCTGGTACCAATTTGATACAGAAGAACCAAGATAAATTGACTTAAAACATTTTTTTTAAACGCAGGTCTTAAATGTACTGAATTACAAATTTATTTGTAATTTAAAAAGTGTGATGTACCAGTACATCACACTTTAAAACACAAAAACTTCACAAGCTTGGTCAATCATGTAAAAATAATTTTCCTTGGTAGAACAGTCACTGGAAAATAAATGATAAAGAAACCGAAACTCACTAAACCAACAGGTTGACAACCTTGGTCAGACATGTAAAAATATCAACAAACCTTCTTTGCTTCCTTCTTATAATGTAAAAAAATAATAAAGCATGATGTTGTTCAGACTACAAAGCATAGAATTAGACTGAATAGATCTGCCCTTATGAATTGCACACATTGTCACCGATACCCCATCTAGAATTTTTAAAAATTGGATGTAGATATTACTACAACTTATCATCTCAAGAGGTTGTATTCCATCTACTGGATTAAGGATATCAGCACAGAAACATTTATTGTTTGTCAACAAGATACATATTAAGTGTAAAGGTTATCATTGGATGTATAACCTTGAGTAAATATACCACAGTTCACTTTATTTAAGCAAGAAGTTAAAGCAATATTCTAACATTTTGCAGTTTCAGTTCAATGCAGAAAATTAGCATTTATTCCCATTAAGGCTATGATTCCTTGCGGGCCGAGGAAGGAATCATCGCGGTTCCTATGAACTTTTGGGCATGCTGAACCTTTGGACATGCTGATGACGGGCATATTTGCAACCCCTTTAGCAAGCGTTACGATCGCATCCTCCAACTCTGTAAAATCCCAGAGTTGGAGGATGCTGAGGTCACCAACTTCCTACAGAGTTGATGACTGCAGACGTCCAAGTCATATAAGTCAAAGGGCAAAGGTCTGTTAAGTTTCAAGGTTTTCAAAGTTAATCTGATCCCCATTACCACACGGTAGCCATACCTTTTGTTTGACCATCATAAAAGCCATGTAATAATTATTACATGGCCACTCTGGGTTTCTGTTGACGACCTGACCGTCTCTCTGTGCTTCATGTAGGTCATCCTGCAGCAGGTGGACATCAGTCTCCGAGAAAACAGGCAGTGGTGGGACAAGTACAAGTGGGACATCCCAGTGTTCCACCTGAATGGTCAGTATTTGATGAAACATGGAGTGGATGCTGCACTGCTGGACAAACTGCTTCAAGATATTGAGAAGAAAAACATGTGTTGAGAATCTTTTGTGTTTAAATTATTTGAGATAATGTCTATTTTAATTATCAATAAAAACAACTTCCCAATAATTAATTGGTTGTCTTCTGTCTGTCAGCTTCTGTGTTTGCCTATTTTTGTTATTTGGACACGTTTCCTCTTGTGGAGTTGCTCTTGTCTTCTTAGTTCATACAACAAACATCCAGTCATGAGGACAGGGTGGATCTTTAACCAAATGAAATATTCTTGTCTGTAAGATGAGAGATTTTAACCAATGGGTATATTAGGCAGAATGTAACCATTGTTTGTTACATTGTTACAGGAATGAGGGTTTTGGGTAAAATTGTGACCAAAGCCTTGTAAGGAGGGGGATGTTCCCAGTCTGGAGTTTATCAAAACTGGTCCAAGGAAGGAAGAGAGGTGAACGTCAAGATTCATTTAGTTAGCAAAGGCTGGCCTGTGTGTTCTGATCCTAGAGACCATCTACTGTAGTTCAAAATGTTGAAAAGGTTTAGAAAGCACTGGTCTACCAGCTAGGGTGCTCATGCAGAACACTCCCACTGATGCCCATGTGTGGGCTGAAACAACCCACACATGGGCATCAGAAGTGGATAATTGATAAATGAGGTGTTCTCCAGGGAGTTAATCACTTACCCAGAACAAAAGACAGTAGGATGCAGTGTGGGAAAAAGTCTAGAGGGCGTAACCAGTGATGGAATGGACGTTGTTCTGCTAGAAATCATTGAGTCCTACTGTCCATGTTGATGCTTTTTACAACCAAGGTATTGCTACAGTCCATGTATGCCCATTCATAGAGGGCTACGGTCTCTCATAGCAGGACAACGCTGCCTGCAGCAAACTAAACATGCTTCAGGAACGTTTAAGGGAGCTCATCAAAGAGCTTGAGATTTTGACGTAAAATCCAAATTCCCCAGTTCCCAACCCAAACCAGCATCTCTGGGATGTTACGGACAAACAAGTCTGATCTGTGGAGGGTTCAACTCAAACCTGCTGTTAATATATTGGTGTTAGATCCCACAGTACACAGCTCTTTGGGTAACAAACGGTTGACCAATACATCAATAGAGTCCCTTCATCAGAGGATGATGTGGAAGAGTTGTAGAGGGAATGCCGCAGCCTTTCAGTAAACCTCATGAAGAAGCTGTTTAAAAACCAAGACATTGTCATATTTTACTCAAACCAGCCTTCATGTTTTGGGCAGAAAAAAACTCAATTCAAACCTTCACCAATCTGTCAAACAAGATGAGAAATGTGTCTGAACACAACACCTGAGTCATATGGCTCTGATCCAATGAGCTCATTAATATTTAACCTGAAAGTGGAGCGGGACGGGCTCTCAGCCAATCCCAGCCCAGCTTCCTTCTGTGTGACCTGGAAGTGGTATTTTATGATGTTTTGTGGAGGGTTGCCATGGAGAAGTCTGTTTCATGTAATGGCGTCTAGCAGTTACAGCAGCAGATCTGTGGATGTTCAGGTTGCTTTGCAGAAAGCCAAGAAGAAGATCTGTGATCTGCAGCAGCAGCTGGAGTAAGAACAAAACCCTCTCTGGTTGTTCTCTGAGGTTCATCTGTTGGCAGCAAATGCTGAATAATATAGTGCTGGTGACCAAAACCTGAAGGATGACAGGAAGTCATCACTGATGATCAGTACTGTATTGGCCAAGAACTTCAGCATTTTGGTTGTTTTAATATAACAAAGCAATTATGCATTATGCCATGCTTAATGTGGCTGTAGAAAAGTGTTATTGCTCCAGCTCTGTCTCCAGCATTTCAAACATCTTTAACTCAGAGTCTCGGTATGACGCAAGTTTGAAACCTGACTTTTTCAAATCCTGGTACGCTTTGCCACTAATAATCAGTCAGATCCTGCTTTAACATCATCTACAAGGTCATCACACAAATTAAAGTGTGATCAAATTCGCTGCTACAACACACAAACCGTTTCCATACATGACTGAAGACTGAAGTGTTTAGATTTGTTTGGTCCTTTTCTTTAGCCAGAGGTACTGGAAAACCTGGCCTGGACTGAGATCCATATGCTAACATAATACTCAGTTACTGAGATACAGAGTCAACATCCAGGAAGTATCTGGGTCCATGTGACCTAATGTCATGTGATCACGTGTATGGCATAGCTGGCGACCAGCGTAGTGAACTGATTCATCCGCCGGTGTGACCAGTCTTACTGGAACGTGAACTGGTCTGACCAGTCTGTGTTTGTTCCACACTGGGTCCAGTATCCATGCTGAGTTGCTTTAAGGAGACAGGAAGTCCATGTTTGCTCATATTGCTTTGCTGCTTGTCAGTCCGTGTGGCAAACATAAGAATATTGTGAGTAGTCTGATGTAGTTGGAGGTGATAGAGGTGGGTGTGGACCATCAAGCAGTCAGGTGCTTTAAATTTCTGATTGGACCGTTTCTGAAGTCATAGCTGTTGAAATATTTTCCTACAGGTATGGTTAATGTCTCTATAGTTTTTTTCTTTACAAATGAACATGTGACATGTTTTGTTCTGTTTTAAAATTTATGTCACACGCAAGTGTTGGAATTGTGATTTGACTGTGAATCTAATGTGTTTTCTGTTTTTTGTTTGTTTTTCAGAGAAAAGAGTTTGGAGGATCCAAACGTCATCAGTTCTCCATCATGGACCTCCAAGAAGGAGCTCAGGGACTCGCTGGTGGATATTTACAGAGGTAAATTCCCACATGTTTTCTAACAGTAACTCATCATGTCTGTAATGCAGTAGTTTGTCCACGTAGGGGCGCTGTGCTCCTTCAAACGGCAGTAAGCTGACACCGCAGGTGATCTGCTGAGACTGGAATTGGGCTTTCTTCTTTTGAAATAGTTTAGTTTTAAATTCCACTCCGAACTGTTGGTGTTTCACATTTTGTCAACCTGGAATCTGCTTTAATTGAATTTTCCATAATTATGTGTACAGTGGTTTTTAAAATCTATTTAATAATAATCATCAAAAAATTCTATTCAGCCTCTTTTTATCTGAAACCCCACAAATCACATTGTTCAGAGTGGCCTAGGCATAACTAGGGGTCATGCCTGGCCCTTTCAATGGTTTTTGTTAATACCAAATGTGACCGAATGATGCCGATGGAAGCCTTTTAATGTTTTCGAGGAATATTTTTTTTACATTTTTTTATTTCAGATGGAAAATATTTGGAAAGATCAGCCATGAGTTTTCCTTCAATTTTCATTTCATTGTAAAAAGAACCTCAAACATTCTCCAGCTTTTACTCGAAATGCTGCACTCAGAGTTTGGCGCAGCATTTTTATTACAGTAAATGTGACTTTATACAGCAAGTATATTTGAAGAAAGAGGGATCATATCCAGTTGTTGTTGTTGAGCCATCAGCATTTATTGCTGACCAAACTAGAAAAGAGTCGACCCCTAAAAACCAACTTATAGGAAACAATAAGCTTAAAAGAAAGTATGGCTTAAAAGCAAGATCCCTTTTCCAGATAATGCTGTTACTTTGTTTCATTCAAATATTGCATGTCTGTTTTGATGTTAAATTTATCTGAATTCATACTTATTAATTGACGATTTGCTCCAAATGACAAAAATCACTGACTTTATAAAATCTATTGCTAGCCTTTAGAGGTCACCTAATCTGTAAACAATGTAAATAAAGCTGTTGTGTTTCTGGCCTCAGAGGTTTGTTAGAAAACATCAGGCAGTAAGCAGCGCCATGGAGACCAAGCAGGTCAGCAACAGACCAGGGAGGAAGTGGAGAAATTTAAAGTAAAGTTAGAATGTAGAACAACAGGAGCTGCCTGTGCTAACTCTGGATGAGCTGCAGAGATCCACTGCTCAGGTGGTGGAATCTGGAAAAAAAGTCCAAATGAGTTTTTGGATTTTACAGCAGCAATGAGGAGAAAGGTCCTTTTAGTGTGATGCAAAACTAACCCCACACAGTGACCATAAACGCACCATTGCTACAGGGACAGCTAGTGGTGGCAGCAACATTCTTGGTGGAGGACAGGAGCTTGTGCAAGTTGAGGGAAAGATGAGTGTAGCCAAAATAAAGTCAATTTTCTGAACAAAGAATGGGCCAGAATTCTAGTTTCTAGATGTGCAAAACCTCTACTCAGCCTGTAGCTGGACCTGCAGCAAAAGTATTGACTCACAGTGGATGAGTGGAAATGCACACCACTCATTTCAAATTTTTTATTTCTTATCTTTTTTACATTGCTTTGTTAAGTTTTTCTCAGGTTCCTTTGGTCATTGCTTCTCAGTATCTCTAAATGATCTCTTTTATCAAGCATCTGCTGCGCTTGAGTTCCCGCTACTGGAACTGCTGCTGCTCCTGCTGGCACCACAGTGGAACTGCATCTCAGGACTGGTCATAACTGGAGTAAACCAACAGTGGGATGAATTCTGTGAGGTTGAACCCGGCTGATTTTGGCATGGCATTAGGTAGTTAATATCAGTATGAAATTTCTAATTGCAACCATATAATCCGTCGTCTGTAGGTTAGATGGGGCATTGGTATAGTAATGGTGCCTTGTTTATGTGAGGTAGGCAGAGCCAAGGTCATTTACATATGTGGAAAAATGGAAGCATTTATTCTGAGTTTAACTATTAATACAATAATTAACAGACATTTCTAGGTGTTCAGAAATGCCTTTATGGATTAAAAAGGCTTAAGCTGAAACATAGATTTAAACCTTTAAAATACATGAGACATGGATTAAGTTCATTGTCTGTTTGCTCCTTTTAATGAATGTGTTGGTTCAGCTCATCAGCTTTAGTCTCGATTAAAATGTTATTTTCTTTAGATGCTTCAACACCAGTTATGTAAATAATATTCAACATGTTTCTGTCTAGAAAAATCACCAAAATTGGATATTTGCGTAAGTCTGATTATGAAAATAAACAGGACCCAGCTTTAGTACGTAACTTGGTTTTAATGTCACTACAGTCAAGAGAAGCAATTTATGTTTAACTTTTATTCAGTAGGGAAGAAATTATTTTTCAAATTGGCAAAAGTAGTTACAGTTTATTATGTTTTAGAGCTGTGAAAATATGCTGGTAAAGAACTGACTGGAGATTCTCAGTTAATTAATACAAATCAGCACATATTCTATATAAGTTATGCAATAACACAACCACGTGAAGAGGGTCACGGTTGTTATTTAGGAATTTTTCAATAAGTTTGTATTGCTAGTTGAGAATTAAAAAAAAAAATTGTGGTCACTTTGAAGTTGTTTGATTTGTAGACGGTCCGGTGTACAAGTTGTCCCTGAATGCACCTTAAAGGCTGAGCTGTTGGGCTATCCCGTCTCCTCGGAGGAAATCCTGCAGACATGTCTGCTGCTGTGCTTTCGGGTTTTAAAGCTGCACAGCGGACCACAGACCCCCACTCAGTTCTGCACGTAAACATTCTGCAGCTGTTCCGGTATAAAACAAGGCTCTATCTGTTTGACACACACGTCTGCTGATCTAACCGGGCTTTATCTTAAATTTTAATTAACACCAATTTATTAAAAACGTTTTGGTTCTTTTTCTCTTGCAAACACAACTTCCATTTGCTCAGATAATCTGAAATCATGATGTAGGTAATTATTTCCAGTCAGGTCAGGAGCAGGGCTGCATGACATCAGGAAAATGTAAAGAGCTGAACTGTGTTTTTGTCTTTCTGCTTTGAATTTGTCCTTCTGCAACCTAGTTCAGCTTTTCTTCTTTTTTTCCGTTATACAGTACATATTTTAACATCCAACAGTTCAATCACTTTTTCATTATTGACAAAATTCCACGTCAATTTTATTTATATAGCAGATTTTAGCAGCAAACCAGTTCATAGTGCTGTACATGATGAAAATGTAACATAATGAACAATCAAAAAAACATTCCATCATATTTGAATAGAAGAGGCAATGGAAGGTTGGAATCCAGGATGAAATCGTTTTTTCCCCCAATTCCTCTTGATCAAAGTCAACTCTAAACAAATGGGTTTTTAGTCTAGATTTAAAGGTACTCAGTGTTTTGGCTGTTTTGCAGTTTTCTGAAAGTTTGTTCCAGATTTGTGGTGCACAGAAGCTGAATGCTGCTTCTCCATGTTTGGGTCTGGATACAGAGCAGAACCAGAAGGCCTGGCGGCTCTGGAAGGTTAATATAACAACAGCAGATCTCTAATGTATTGTGGTGCTAAGCTGTTCAGTGATTTACAAACTAACAACAATATTTTAAAGTCTATTCTGTCAGTGGTCTCAGTCTTCCTGGTTTTAGTCAGAACACCAGCAGCAACGTACTGATAGATTTCTTTTTAGGCAGACCTGTAAAGACACTGTTGCAGTCAAAAATCAATGTGACTAAAGATAAACACATGGATGAGTTTCTCTAGATTATGCTGTGACATTAATCCTTTAATCCTACAAATGTTCTCCATTTGATAGAAGTCTGACTTTGTAACTACCTTTATGTGTCTCTGAATGTTCAGTTTGTAGCCAATCAATACACGCAGATTTCAGCATGATCTCTAGTTTTTAGCTGTAATAACTGAAACTGTCCGTTGACTCTAGATTGTTCCTCTTTTCGTCCAAAGATAATTTAATTTTTATTTCAGTTCAGGTGAAAAATTCAGTTTGGATGGATTCATAATGTAGAGCTATGTGTCATGTGCGTAGTTATGGTAACTAATCTTATTTCCTGTTATAATCTAAGATAGTAGGAGCTTATAGATATTAAATAAGAGGAGTCCTAGATTTGAAACTTGGGGGCCCCATTTGTGACTTTTGTCTGCTGTGATAAAAAGTTATCAATTGAAACAAATAAATATCTGTCCTTTAGGTTAGACTTGAGTTGGTCCATTACTGTACCATACAGACTAGCCCAGCTCTCCAATCAAAAATAAATTCAAAGTGCAGTGAGTCAAAATAGGACATTCTGCATGGAGGACAATAAAGTCTTGATTATTGGATGGGCAATAATCAAGACTTGATTATTGCCCATCCAATTAGCAAAAATAAGAAAATTTTTGCTAATTTTCTTATTTCATTATTTAAGAAACCAGAATCTATCGCCTCAGCCCGATATTGATCCAAGAAGACCAAATGTTACCAGATCCAATGCCCATACTTGATCAGGTTGATCCCAACTCTAATTTAAAGGACATGTTCGAGTCAAAGACAAGGACAAAATTTTTAAAACGGCATATTAGTATGATCCAGAGACTGTGAGGCTCGACAAATAGTTCCTATAGTGTTCAGAAACATTCCATCAAAAATAAAGTCTAATAATCCGAAACAAACCAGGTGCCAGCTTTAAAAGTGTAGGACCTTTGAGCTGGGCTCTATCAACGGTTCTTTTCCCAGAACGCACACACACATGTGAACACGCACACACTGGAACACACACACACACACACACACCCGCACACATGCACAGTGTGTTTAAGAGCTTTAATTTATTGACTAAAGCAGACTGAAGAGTGAATAAGAGGAGAGAGAGGGGAGACGATTGTATGAACAGTCTTTAATCTGCTAAGTGGGTGGTCCACAAATACAAATACACACACACACACACAAGTTCGTATTTCTGCCCATATTAGGAGTTTGTATTGGCCTCCATTTATTTTACTAACTGCATTGATGTCTAACCCAAACACCTCCACTCACCCTCCACATTAGTTTGTTTGTAATCTTAACCAAAACTTTAATCCACAGCATACCTGTAAACCTAACTGCTAACTCTAACGTGTTTACATGCACTCACGCACACACACACACACACACCCCCACACGCACACACGCAATCCCTAATGCCAAAACAGCATTTCCCTTCATAGGGACCAAGAAAATGTCGCCAGAAGGAGGACTGGTCCCCATAACCCCAAATTGTAGACAGAAATAGATCCCCACAATGACATAAGAACCTGGTACACACACACACGCACACGCACGCATGCCAGCTTTCTCTGCTATGCTTTTTCAGAACAGTGCATTGACTTCAATTCATTGAGAAGTACTAAAAGTTGAACTCTGACCCTTCATCCATTCTACCCAGCGCTGTTCTTCACACCTTCAACCCTGTATCCAACCAGAAACTCTGCCTCATCAGAACCAGACTTCTGTGTCCTTGAGGATGACTGGTGCCATCAAAAGTCTTTTCAGACCAGAAGTTTGGAAGGAATCTCTTTGTCATAAGAACAAAGAAGCCACGTTTTCTACAATTATACCTGATGCTATAACAGCTGGACAAAGAGTAGACAATAGAGGAGATGGAGGATAACTCCACCATCTGCATGTGTTTCTGTTTTTGGTGAAAACAGCACGAGGAAACATTACAAACTGAACTATGTGAACTCTGCTTGTATTACATTATTTTCACAACTTTAACGCTGTTCAGCAGGTAGCTGAATATATAACGGTTACTTGACAGTTATATCTAATTCAAGTATTTGTTTCAAACATTTCATGTTGTGTAAAACTGATTTGGAAATGTTTCCTTTGGCTGAATTAATTTTGCAATGATGGGATTTATTTTTGCTAATTTTCTTATTTCATTATTTAAGAAACCAGAACCAGTTGTCTGTATGATTACATCATTTTCACCAATATTCCTCATAATGCCATCTATTTTGAAAAGTGCACCAACCTCTCATGCAGCTAAACATCCCCCACATCATGTTGCTGCCACCTCCATAATTCACAGAAGGGACTGTGTGATTTCTGAAATGTTTTAGGTAACCCTGAGCTGAAACAGAAAGTACTGGTTCTGCCATGATGTCAAACTGTGAGAACGAGAATTCTGCAAATCTGATCATCAGTAATAAATCATCAAAATATCAGAAGAAAGTTTTTGATTCCTGTAATACCCATAAAGATGTTTTCACAAATATTTTTTAGAAGGAGATAAATTGACCAAAACATAAATTAAAAATACTCTGTTATTTAATGATCTTTTGACACGTCTCATTTTCTGTCAGAAACAAACTTTTTTGGTTGCATAACAATAATAATAGTATAATTTTAAAACTTCAACATGTATGAATATTTTAGTCTGTAACAACATGCTGAGGTTGAGCTATTTAGTTTAATTTGAAGCGATCCTTTGATTGTTTAACCTTTTATTAAAGGTCATTTGTGGATGAGAATCCATCTTCTTCTATGAAACATTGTTGAATCTGAAGCGCAAACAAACATTCTAACTGAAGAATTTCCTTTGTTTCTGACCTTATCAAAATGCATCACAGTTTTAGCTGTGTCTTTTTCCACTCACAGGGGGATGGTTCATTTGTGGAGTCTTATAGTTTTTAATATACATTGACATTGGAAAAATAAACTGTTGATTTCAGCATTTTCTGTAAAAATCTATATCGGGTGCTGAAGTTGTTTAAACATGAAGTGAACAAAACCGGTTCCACAAAGTAATTTATTGTAAATATGACTTATTTTTATAATGTCATAAAGATTCATCTTTAAGTAAAAAGAGCAAAAAACTCTGACTGAGACTGAAGAAGAAATGGTAGCATATACATTTTATGATGCAGGATCATAACCAGGCACAACTTTAAAATGCAGCTGTGTGTGTGTATGTGTGTGTTTTAATATGCATTAGAGGCTTTTGGCTTACTATCTTATATTTATTTGTCATGCTTCTCTTTTTAAACACTAGTGAACTTTTTATGTTTGTATGTGAGCTGGTGCAACATAAGTTCTTTCTGCATAATCTTTGAGGTTGTATTGAATGAAAAAGTAAATCTTGAATCAGAGAAGAAACAAGAGACAAAACTAGATTAGCTCGATTAATGAAAACTGCTTAAAACTCAAAGCTGATCAGATGTGTGCAACTATTGACCAAAGAATTGATCAGGTCGAGTTATTTGAGTAGCTCATTTTGGCAACAAGGCAGTTGAAAGTGCTTTACACCATAAATATGATACAGCAACCAATTAGGAGACAGCAGTAAACATTGCATTTAGTCAAATACCATAATCAAAATCATAAATATATTTATCAATGTTCTAGTTATTAAGAATCAAAAGCAGCTCTAAACAGGTGGCCCTGATTTAAAGGAATTCAGTGTTTTGGCTGTTTTGAGGAGGTCTGTGATAGATTTGTGGTGTATAGAAGCTGAATGCTGCTTCTTCATGTTTGGTTCTGGATACAGACCAGAACCAGAAGACCTGAGAGGCTCTGGAAGGTTGATACAACAAGAGCAGATCTTTAATGTATTGTGGAGTTAAGCCGTTCAGCGATTTATAAACTCACATCAGTATTTTAAAGTTTATTCTCTTAGTGGAAGGTATGTATAACTGGGTGACGTTTTCTATCTTCCTGATTTCAGTCAGAACACCAGCAGCAACGTTCTGGATCAGCTCCAACTGTCTTATTTTTTACAAATTTTTATTTAATTTTAGTCAGACTTGTGACCTCACCATTGCAGCAATAAGTGCAACTAAAGAAAAAACACATGATCAGCTGCTTGTATTCCTTTTTTTTTTTTGTTGTTGTTTTTTTTTGGGGGGATTTTAAAGTTCAAAGTAGAACCTACTTAAAGGGCTGGACCTAGCCCCGCCTTCAAGGCGCAGTTACAGTTCCCAGACTAACCAGGTGACATAGTTACTTCATTCAATGGCACTATGTGCCTGAAAAGTACATAATACTGCTTCCTTAAAGTATGAGTAAGTGTAAGTGCTAAAATTTGGATCAGGATTGTATATTTGAAGCTGGAATCCAATCATGAAAAGTGAAAAGTTCTAAGAATTATGCAGCTGGAGATTGATTGGTTTATAGAACCTCATGCATTCAGTGGAGAAACATTTAAATGTTGTATGTAACTGAAAATATATAACTGCTTGGTCTCAGAAACCTGTCTATGGAAAGCGAAGCCTACTGGCTGCATTGATCGGTTGTCAGAATAACAGGATGAACCTCGGGTCTGAAGCTGTGGTATTCATGACGGGATCCATGTTGTGAATCATACTTACTGTATGTTCTCTCTTCAGCATATGTGTATGTGGTGCAGAGGGGGCCTGGGGGTGGCAGTGGAGGGAGGGGTGAGGATCCTGTGTGTGTCGTCTCTATCCTTGGCTTAATGTCCATATCTAAATTCATGTGCGGCGTGGTGGCAGTGTGGTGACGGCGGGCCGGATCACAGGCGGATTGTGTTGGATTTGACTTGAAGCCTCTTTAATCATCGTAACACCATCATTAATATTCATGCAGTCAGCTGGAACACCCGGCACTCACAGCTCCAAACTTTCAGAACAAAATGTATTAAATACAGCTTAAAAAATTAATGGACTTTAGTTGATATTCCGTAAAAATAAAGGGCGGAGGCAAGGGGACGCACAGCTCCCCTTGTCTTCCCCCGTCTCCTCTGATTGGTTTATGCAGATTGCCTCTCTGATTGGCCTTTGTGTTTTCCCTTTTTTCTGCAGATTTTTTGAACTTGGATGAGACTTCAAAGCGATTGCGAGGCATGAACGGTCATTTAGAAGGATTTAAGCACATTATCACATCTGTAATTGTACATGAATAATAAGGAGAACTGCAGCGATCAATTAGCTCTGAGTCCACAAAAAGATCAGAAGCATGGGGAGGCAGAGGATGGCAGGAAATTAGAAAAGTTTCAAAGTGAAGAAGAAAAGACGTCTTTTTAACTGCAATTCGGCGGCTGCTCAGCCAGAGCCCCAGCTTTTGGGTTTGTTGTGGTAAACCCGAGTGATTCACACAGAACAGTTCTCAGTCATATTTTCACGGTGTGCCCATTTCTTTAAAAACAAACAATGTTTATGAGGTATACTCTGAAAATTTCATACATTTTCTGACATGTTTTTCACCTGAAAATTTAGGAATAAAAAGTCAAATATAATCAGTGAGCTGATTATATTTGTATCAACCAGTTATTATTGTTTCTAGAAAGATAATTATCAAGATTTTGTGGCCGATTGACAATTTCTGGCTTTAGAAATGCTTTGATGGTATTACCAGCACTGACTCGGAGCCTGATATAACGAATAAGAAGAGAAGTGGAAATCAAATTTTTCTAAACTTCCAGTGGATCGCGCTGCTGAGTGTGTCAAAAGAGTCCCTGTAGAAGCAGAGTTCTTCTGTTATTTTGAGCACACCGATAAAGATGATCTAGTTTAACATTTCTGTTCTAAGTGTGGGTAGATTATAAAAACAGCGTCTGTAGCTCATTACTTTAACTCTGAGATTATCAAACGACGATTCCAAATCAGGCATTAGAGACTCGATTTGATTCAGATTTTTAGGGCCACGATTTAATTTAGAAACTATTTCGTCTATGATTCAAAAGGACATCTAGACATCCTCTTTAAATTATGTTACTGACAAGAGAAAAGACGATGAAAGCAGAACGTTTATTTAAAGGATTTCTATATGATTGAGCAGTCAGTATCTTACCTGCTCTAGATAACTGTCTTAGTTTAACTTCATGTTAGTTTTCCAACCAACAGTGTTAAAACCAACTCTAAACAGTCTGACTACCATAAAGATGGCTAACAGTGGCTACCTCGTATGAAACCTCTACTGCAGGACATAAGGCAAAACATAGACCTGAAAAGTTTGTAAAATATTTTTTTCTTGAACTGATATGTTCATGAACTGAGGCCTGACATCATGTAGCTGTTAGCTTTAGCCTAGGAAAAATGGGTCAATTACATAAATAGAAATATTAGACCTTTTTTTTTTTACTGCAGGTAAAAAAATTCTTCATCATAACATCTAGTCTGAAGTGATATTTTAAACTGCATATTTTAGTAGATGGGCAGTTTGTGAGTTTTTCTTTAACCTGTGAGTTTTTTCTTGTTTTTTTTTAGTTAATCCCAAAGTAAACGAGGAGCTGCGGCAACGTCTCCCTTTACCTTCCAGACATCACCTTAGCAACACAAACAGGTGGTGCACCTCACTCACAATATGCAGTCATGGCCAAAAGTTTTAAAACACATTTTGTTTGTCACACACATTCCTATTTAAGTGTTGTCTTATTGGTTTGTTCATACAAAATTTGAGCAATTAACTTCAGAGATTTTTAGTTGAGAAATTTATCAACTTCACTGAAAGTGTCTGTATTGACAGCATTGACTTCACAGGATATCAGTTTCTGGGTCAAAGTCTCTCTGATAGTGTACGAGTCTTGCTTTGAGACACTTCTGAGTGACTGCACACATCTTTCCTCATCCTGGACTTTGGGGGTCAAATGTCGAAGCTGGAGAATTTTAACCCAGCTCTTTATTTACGGCAATTCTTTCTGGCAAAGTATTGAATGATCCTCATACATGAATAATCTCTGGTAGCTTCACTGTTGACATGATATTGCAATGGTAAACATGACTAGATCGCACTTATCACCTTGGAGGTACACATTCATTGACGTTTATTGTATTTCTAAGCAAATATTCTCATCTGATTCCATGTCAGATTTATTCTGCATAAACTGCCGGCATAAGAACTGAAGCAGTAAAGTTTATAGACAGCAGATTTCTGTCAGTCTCAGAACCTTTGGGCGCCGCTGTCGGTGCTGCAAGATTTGTGCAGATAAACCTCTGACTTACAGAAGACTATAAGAATTCTAGTCTGATTGATTTTTGGTCTTGCTTGACAATAAACATCTCATGCGTTTCCTCATTGAGAAGAGGTGCTGCACCTGTAGGTGTCTAAGAATCATGACTCTCTGTTCTCCATGGTTTACAGATCAGGAAGCAGCCTGAGCCTGGACCGCAGCTCACCTCAGGGTAAGTCTGTCTGCCTGCTTTCTTTCCTACCAACTTAGAGAATTACCACTGAAGTGTTTTTATTTTTTTACTGACTTGTTCTTGTGTCTGCCTTCCAGAGGTACCAGTCTGCTGCTCTCCTAGCCCTGACAGGTCCCCTGCCTGGAGGACTGGCTCTCCTGTGTCGCCTCCGTCCATCAGGAGCTCCTCAGCTGCACTGTCTTTAAGCTTACCAGGAGGCAGAGGGGAGATGGAGGCAGACAACCTGAGGAGCGGTGATCCTTCTCCTGGGGCAGAGAGCTCAGAGAACTGTTTAGATGAAGAAGAAGCAGCATTAAGAGGTCCAAAGAGTCCAGTCTCGGAAAGAAACCTGGAGCCTCCTGGAAACAGGTGAGAGGCTAGTTATTGTCTGGTACAGCACTACCATCACTTGTTGTACTGGAGCGATGGTTGTGCTAAAACAAAAGTTAAGCTAGAAAATGTGTCCTAACTTCCATTTTGGTTTTTGTTGTTTGCATTTTGTTGACCCTTCTGGGCCACCATAAATCTCTGTTGATTATAGAATTATCCAGATCAGGACTGATTAGCGTCAGTATTTTTGTGCTATTATTTAGCACAAAAATAATATCTAATTTAAAATACTTATATTTTAAATTAGAAATGCACTTAATAAGTAAGGTTGTGATTCTGTGTTTGGTGAACTAGCCCTTTAGCTCTTTGTGGATATGAAGGCAGTATCAGGGCCAAATCACTCCACTAACATTTTATTTGTATATTTTATACCACTCTACCACCATTTGTTTTTTCTGCCATTATCACAAAATGCTGCTGAACAAACAGCTTAACAAAAGTCAGCCTCTTTTTACATTGTTTGTGCTCCATCTCCTACCTTGCTTTTATATTGCCAGGCGTCCTGATGAGCAGCTGGGATTAGTCGACTCTGTCAACCAATAAAGACTAATCCAGGAAAATCAAGAGTCAGACATTGATACACACGGTTTAAAGTGCATGCCTTCATATCCGGGACTATTAATAACAGCTTACATGTTTAACCAGACAAAGTGACACGATAAAAGGCAGCTAGGTAGTGTTTTGCAAGACAAACTTCTCTTGAGGAGAAATGTTGCATTTCGAGATTACAAGATCTTCGAGCTGCAAAAAGTACTTTTACCAATGGTAGCTGTGCTAATATATAATTTACATAAGAATGAAAATAAATCTTGTGGTTATTGAGGATTTAAAAGCAGAATGTACAGAAAGAACTGGACAGGGCCTAAAACAAACTCTTGAGGAACTCCTCAGGTAATTAGTGGACAATGTGCATTCACTCTTTAGACAAAGTTCATTCTGTCAAAATGACCTAAACACTGTAAAGTAGATGCTTCAATGTCTGCACACCGTTCGTTCTGTTAAGAGAAAGTGGTAATTTGCTGTAGATGAAAGCTGTCTGTGCTATATAGGTAGTTCATAGGCTGCCTTTTGTCAACGACATTTGTTTTTATTTTCCCCTTTTATTCCTACATGAGTCACTTTTCGGTGGCTGACATTCCATTCATCTCAGATTCATCACTCATCAAAAAGAAATTAGAAAAATGAAATATTTGTGGAAGATAAATTGTGCCTGTTGAGTTTAGATGTTAGTTGAAGTTTTACGCATCAAGTTAAA
Source organism: Poeciliopsis paucimaculata (assembly GCA_903067055.1). NCBI lineage: Eukaryota > Metazoa > Chordata > Actinopteri > Cyprinodontiformes > Poeciliidae > Poeciliopsis > Poeciliopsis paucimaculata. Next base: position 37,468 of record CAEGAD010047487.1, on the reverse strand, counting down.
TAACTGACAAGATTGTATCAACCAAAGAAGGTTGATGCTGTTATCAAAACTAAGAAATCTGTAAAGGGATAAAAAAAAAAAAAGTTTTTACAGCACTGGAGCTTTATTATTAATGACATTCAATCTTAGTGGAGCCACAAAGAACTTGTTGGAACGTAGTTGAAATATTTATGTAAATTAGAAAAAAAATCTTACAGAAATAAAATGAAATGCCAGAAATAGGTTATCTTTTACTGCAGCTTTTATGAAGAGCCCACTGCACTGAACCCCGTTGAAAACTTCATGGTTATTGTCATTTACTTTACAGCCATCCCTCCTACAGAGCATGTATGTAGGAGGGATGAAAAACTCCTATTTAACAGGAAGGAACCTCCAGCAGAACCAGAACCTGGGTCAGTACAAGCAGCCATCTGCCACAACCGACTGGAGGTTTGGGAAGACAGAGCAGAGACACAAAAAAACTTTTTGCTAACCTTCTGTGTTAGTAAAAAGTTTTTTGCTGGAAATAGAGAGAGGAATTAGGTGATTGCAGCATTATGTCAGGCGATGGCCTCCTCCAGGAGGGAATCACAGCCAAACAAAACACCAGACCAGATGTAGCTTCTATGGAGATGGAGAAAAATAAATCTGAGAAAACCTAAAATTAACATTTTAAATTACATGAAAAAAAAAAAATCAAGTTAGAGTAGTAGGAGAAGAAATTGAGAAAAAGTGGTCAGTTTTTCCTCCAGTAGCCTCAGCATAACAGAGATGGCTCACAGTGACCTAAGCCAGTCTATATATAGGCCTTGTCAAAAAGCAAAGTTTTAAGCCTCGTCCAGGACCTGATTGAGTCATAGTGCAGTACAACACTATCAACAATATGGGATTATTGTTGGGTCAGCCTGGGTTGTTGACATGCAACACCAGTTCTTACTTATATTCCAAGTGCAGCATCCCACATGTTAGTAGTGAAGCTTAGAGGAGGTCTGGCTGACCTTGCAGCTTTTACAACAAATAAGAGAGATCATCGATGTCATCTACCAGAGCTACGTTAGTTAAATAATAATAATATTGGAAATCCTATAATATGTGTAATTATTTTTAAGGATTAATTTTGTGTCTCCCAAGCTGTGCCACAAAAAGATTTATTAAAAAGTTTATTGCTTTTCATTGAAACCCCATCTTTTTTTGTAGATACGGTGATTCATGTTAATGTGTCTCTTCTTTCGATTCTTTTTCAAATAAGCGTGTGGAGCAGTTGGAGGTGCTGCGCTGTATGAAGTGCTAGCTGATAAATTTAGCCTTTGATTTGATTAGCTGATATACTTGAGGGCCTTATAGAAATAGGAAGCTAGTAAAAGCAGCTGCAGCAGGAGGGGGAGCAGTTGATTAGAATGAGCTGATATAATAAAGTCAGAAACAGTCAATTACAAAATACAGTGTCACTCATATTTCAGTGCCTTATTTACCTGCTTTATTACACTAAGAAGCAATCTGACCTTTAAGGTAATAAGGGAGAATTACAGGCGAACATCAGTCGGTGCTTATTAAATCTGCTGCCTGCACTTCTGTGCTTCAGATCTGATAATGTGAGGGCGCAACCTCACTTTAAAACACCTAACAACACACAGGAGGAAACTAATGAAACACACCGAGGTGACGTCTCAGGAGACCTGACCAAACACAGCTAAACTGACCAGGAGTCGCCTCGCTGCCTGCTACTGTGGAAACTCCAGCTCTGTCTGTTCAGATGGAAACATCCAGAAACTACCAGTCAGTCAATTCTAAAAAATTAAAAAAAGTTACCAACACGCGCCAAAGGGGATTCTTCTTTTTACTATTGTTGCTCAGCCCTGAGTTATTCTACATATATTAGTTTGTATTTTCTGTTTTTTTTATTGCTTTATTTCTATGCCTTCTGTTGAATTTCTCCTTCCATGTTTTGTTTTTCATTTCATCAAGACTTTAAATCAATTGTCACAGAGCTTTGTGTAACTTTTTGTGTTGCATATGTTGCTGCCACTTGGCCAAGATTCCTTTGAGAAAGAGGTTTTTAATCTCAAGTTAAATAAAAAAACTTATATATAATAAAAAAAAAAAAGTATATATTCATAGGAAAGACATTATATACACTATAAAATATATTTCACTAAGTGAATGATGTTGCATAAATAAATGAACTTTTCAATCTAATTTATTGAATATGACTGTATATGGAACCTACTGAGATGCTGATGGATTAAATGAGCTGTTTGGTTTTGTTCAGCTCTCCTCAGATCTCTGCCTCCAGCCGACATCAGGCTGTGGCTCCAACCCGAAACATCTCCTTCTTACTGAAGGAGCTGGACGCCATGAGGGAACTCAACAACAAGGTCAGAAGACGCCCCGCTTTCATTCTAGCAGTTCTCCTGCAGACTGTCTCCATCAGCTACCATTAGATGGGACATGTCTGGCGTCCCCTTTAGTCCCCAGGTCAAAGGTTAGAGCTTGTGGGGATGATTTGATTAGCTGATATGCGTACTTAGGCACATAACTGAACTGACTTTAGGCCTCGATTTGGCTGCTAAACTGATAGCCAGAGTGAATTTCTCTGAAGCGCTCTAACTCAGAAACTGCTTATCAGCTTCGAGTGCAGATGGTTCAGAAGGAGAAGGAGCTGCTTCAGAGAGAGGTGGACGAAGAGCTGAAGGAGCAGCAGCAAGAGGCCCGACACTGGGAGAGACCCATGGGTAAGATCAGCTCGGTTTACACGCCTGGGTCAGAATAGCCCTGGGTTTTTCATTATAATTTAGGTTTGTTTTGTTGTGACTTTTTGCCTAATTCAGCTAGTTTTAATTAGTTTTTAATTAAGTTCTTATTAGTTATTATTAGTTAAATATTGTTTAGTTTTAGCTTAGCTTTTATTAGTTATAGTCGTAGTTTTCGTTTGGTAACACTTTATTTAATAAGACTGTCATGAGACTGTCATAAACATGACATAACACCTGTCATGAACATCAGTAAGTCTTCATGATATTTATGACTGTTGTCATAAAGTGTCATTTGGTAAATTATGACACTTTTAATACAAAGTTGACATTATTCAAAATGTCGTTGTTATGACAATTTGACATTAACCAAGAAATCATGATCTGACATAAATTTGTTATAAAGGTATTACTGATTAAACTTTAACTTTAATAACATAAAGCTACATAATTTTTAAAGTTTAATCAGTAATACTGATAAACACAACAAAACCCGAGTCCTGTAACTTTTCACTGTGTCATCGATTCAGATGGTTGTTTTGTCTCCGGATCATCTTATCAAGTTCTGCTGAGACGTTCATGTCACCTTGGTGTGTAAAATCTTACACAGGCAGAACTTTGGCTCCCCTGAGCCAAAGGGAGGGAGCCTGACTGAAATTAGAAAATCTAAAAATTATATTCAGTTAGATTTGTTTTGTGAAACAAGAGCTGCAGTCTGAGACGGGTCCTGGTAGAAGCCCACACAGAACCCTTCAATAACCAGCAGAGTCTCCTGGCTCTCAGTCTCAGATGAGCTGTGGTCATTTCTGTGTTATTACTGCTGAAACACACACACACACACACACACACACCATGTAGCAATAAGGATGTCTGCACTGATTGGTCAGTCACCTTGAGGAATACCCAGTTCCTTTAGTTTCTACACAATTCACCCAAACTGATCTTTTCGTCTCTTCGGTTTTTTTACGTTTTCAGTAAAATGATTTTGAAAGGAAATATTTAGCAGCTTTGTTTTTGCTAAAACCAGGATTGTCTGCCCTGACTCATTGTTTTTTCAGAGGTGCTGGAGGAGATGTTGGCGGCTCAAAAGGACCGAGACCAGGCTCTGATGTCACGTTTACTGCTGGCCAATGAGGAGAGAGATGAAGCTTTACTCCGCGCCCGCCGGCTGCAGGAGGCTGCTGGGTATGATTCCAACAGTTCTTGAAATACTGATAACTATAATACACAGTATTTTTTCATGTAAGTTATCATAAATTTTCTATTTATTTTCCCAGACTGCCAATGTGCAATATGTGTCAGTAATTGTGTTATTTTACATAAATGTAGGTCAACTGTTGAAGTGGTTTATTTGCTGAAATATTAAGGCAAACTAAAGCATATTTTAGCACACATCAATATCATATTTAGACCCTGGTGGTTTTGTTAATTAAAAACTAAATCTACCTGTGGTATGAATAACTCTGGGGTTTCCGGTCTATATGCTGCCACTGGTATTTGGTTTAATGGGAAAAACTAAGTACTTTTTATCATGTGTGTTTAATTCTGTTGTACCATTCAGACACCAAGCGCTTTAAGGAGAGACAAAAAGAATACAGCAAAGCATAAACATGAAAACATAATAGAAACAGATGATAAAATACATATTTGTATCCACAACTGACTGGATGTTTGAACATTCTTCTTTGTAGAGTTGATTAGAGTTGGTTGAATTCCAGTTTTTTAACAGTTGAAAAGATAAAGATGTTCTGAAAATGGAAATTTGGTTTACACAATTGTCAGATGCCTCCTGGTAAAACAACACACATGGCATTACGTCATAAACATTCAACATTCTACAAAGAAAAGTAGAATTAGTGTTTTGGATCAGTGTTCTGTCAGAACACTCAGAAACTGAGTTGGGGGTGCAGTTGGCAGCCCTGTTTCCTTGCAGCAAGCAGGTTCTCGGTTCAAATCCCATTCATGTGGTGCCTGGTTTTCATTACTAATTCTAATAGGTGAAATTGGTGTGATTTTTCTGTAAGAATGACCAAACACTGCTAGCTTTTTTTTTTTTTTTTGCCCAGCCATAAAATATAAAGTAAAACATCATGAAAATCCCTGCAGTTTAAATGAGTGCTAATTGTGACCAAAGTAAATGAAATTATCATTTAACATTGGTCCTTTGCAAATATGAATTGTGCTTTCATATAAACTTACAGTTTTAGGAAAACCCTATTGGGATTTTACACTTGGATCCTTCCTCATCATGGATATGTTTGTAATATTTTTAGAGGGACTGAAAGCGAGCTGATCTTACCGTGAACAAACTTTCTTTAATATTCCTAGTGAGTAATGTTGCTGATGTTTGTGACATTTTTCCTCACCATTTATCCTCTCAGGTTCATGTAACACATTTGGGTCATTGAGATGCATCTCATTCACTGTCATTTTGATAACATAACTTATTTTATCAGGCTGTGGTAAACAGTTGTAGTACGTTGGCAACATGCTAGCTAGTGTTAAAAGGGTAAGACAACGATGGGTAACCATGGCAGCCGGTGACGGCTTTCTGCAGTCAGGTTGCGTACTCAAAAATAATCCCTCTACTGACTTGGTGGTTGGTAGATTTCTGTTTGGGTTGCAGAACTGATGAACCAAATGAAGCAGCTTTGACAAATTGACACTCTAGAGTAAGAGTGAGTCATTCTGAGGAGAGCTTAGCTTCTAGTTCATCACACTCTGTTCATTTTCGGTATCGGAAAGCTACCACGGTGTGTTTTCTAAGACCTCCATGTTTGTTTGATGTTGTTCCAGTGACCAGCAGTTTCTCTGAGGAAGATCTGTCGTTTTCATTTATTTACATGGGAAACATGTTTAGCGTCTGCTGAAGAAGGATCACAAGCCGCCACCGCCCTCCTCTTCCTCCCCCTTCATTATGCACCTCCTCACTCTGGTTTGAGGGCTGTGAAATGAGCTCTTGTCTTCTTCAAGCAGCAGCCAAATAGACCAGAAAATCTAATTAGAATTAAACCCCCTCTTCCTAGTTCTTCTTCCTTTGCCTCAAACACACCCACCCTCACACCCCCAGAGTGAGAGGGTAATTGATATTGGAGGCCACAGTCCTTTTTTATGAGGACAGAATATGGAGGAGCATGTTCCATCTGTCAGGACTCAGAGTGTGTGTCAGTTTTTGTTGGTGTGTGTGTGTGTGTGTGTTTCCCAGTGGCAGGAGGAAGCCTTGAATACCTCAGTGAGTGTGTTGCAGTGTGCCGCTTCATGTTGTTGTGTGTTAGTGTGTGGGCATTAGCATGTGTGTTTTGCTGATTGAGGAGGTGACCTCAGTGAATGTGTGTTTCATGTCCGTGTGAATAAAGCGAGGCTGTGTTTCTTTTCCTCCTGAAATTTCTGGCTGACAGTTTGCTGGACAGTCTCTCAGCAGCTGTAATTATTTTGGGATTCTTGTGGACCAAGAAGCTCAGACAACCAGAGATGTTTATAGACCATCACACTATTGAGTGTTTCATTCACTGACAAGTTGGGAAAGACAGGAGCTCAGCCTAGAAGAGGCAGACCACATGGAATCACAGGACTGGGTCAGAGGTCGCTGGGGTGCACCAATGCCCCCATCTGTCTACCAACCTCCAAACTTTATGTGATCTTCAGATTAGAGCGCCATCAAGCAGGCAAGGTGGGTAAAATGCCTTGCCCAAGGACACAATGACAAAAAGACTGGGCAGGGACTCAAACCGGCAAATCACTGATTGCAGGAAGAACTCCTACCTCTGTTCCCACCGTACCCCCCATTAACCAGAGACACCCCTGTTCCAGTGGCACCTGCCATCATTTAACGGTTCATGAATAGAGTCTGGATTGTCTTGACTGTGATGTTGGCATTGCAAGCTGGCAATCCCTCGATGACCAGAGTGACAGAGTCAAAACATCTTTGCAAGGCCATTGAAGTAGACTTGAATTGCACGTGGGCAACGACTGGTAATGAAACGACATCAGACCTGGGTAGTTTTTTTCCAGGGCGTTTTTCATAAAGTCAGTTTTTTTCATTCACCTTCACATTCACTTTCTGATAATGGCACAGCTACCCTGGGGCAGTCTGACAGAAGCCAGCCTGTCATACTATAGATCCACCCTTCTGACCAAGACCAGCAGGTAATGGTAGCCAGTGGAGCTCAATGATCAGAGGGATGACATCAACCATCTGCTAGGATGGTTGAAGAACGAGGCAGATCCACCCTGGTGAGGAAAGAAAGAAATCAGACTGTAAGAAGCCCAACTGTCTACACAGCTGATGCACACAACCTGCTCCACTCCTGTCTGTCACACATCCCAGAAGATTTGCACTTGACTTACACTGTGGTTACAACAAGCGACATGACGCTGGAATATGTTACAGAAAAGCTAAAAACAACAAAACATTTGTTATACACATTTTCATGTGTATAAAGTGTGAGTGACACATTGTTTCACTATTACTAAGCCAGCAGCTCTGACTACTAAGCCAGCAGAGTAGTCAGAGATTTGGAAATACTCCAAACTGATAGCAGTTACTTCAGGCTTGAGCCTGACGGGTTAGCCGGTCAGGTCGGATCGGATCGGACTTTGACACGTCTATGGGCTTGGGTCAGGTTGGAATTTTTATCCCTGATCTAAGATGGACCAACAAAGGTTACAGATTTAAATCTCATGAAGGTATGTCTATTAGCTTTAAACAGCAAATGACTGATTTTTTTGTTTTTTTAATGGTTATTTTTTTTAGGCCATTTTAACATGCAGATATGCTTTGATCTAAACCTCTCTGTTACAGTATTCAATCTCCACAGCATGATGCTGCCACCATCATATGTTACTGTGGGGAAAGTGAGTCCATAGGAATGTGCAGTGTTAAGTTTTCACACATCGTTTTGCAGTAAGGTCAAAACGTTCTCCCACGTAACTTTAAACCTCAGAGGCTCTGCATTTGTTTGCATACATGTCTCACATTCTGCTGCAGGTTTGTTCACACTCTGATATCCTTAAAACCTCTATGCTTAAAATCATTTTCATGTTGCAATTTATGCCTTGAAAAAGAGGTTTTTAATCTCAGTTGTTTTTTTTTTATCCTGGTAAAATAAAGGTTAAAAATACAAAAAAATATTCTTAGACCAGAGATTGACTCTGGCAAAAATCACACTCAGTAAAAACAAAGTTCTGTCAAATAAAGCGCCCCCATATGGACTTACAGAGTAGCAACATGGGGTTACCCTACAACCATCTTTCAAGTTACGGAACAAGACAAGAACTTCCTCCAGATTCCCAGAAAGAGCATATTCTTTCAGATGAAACGAAGGATTTCCAAGAAAAGTAGCTACATCACATTAGATTCTGTCTCTACGAAGGAGACAACTTGTAAAACTTTGTCAAAGGAACAAATGCAGACTGATGGTATTCTCTCTTGGATCTGCTCCCACTAATGGCTGCTCGCGGCGTGCCTGAGTGAAGGTGTGTGGGAGTGGTAATGAAGGCGGCCGAGCGAGCGAGCCAAGCCGAGCCGGGCTGAGCCAGGCTGGATGGGGGGCTGTAAGCAGGGTGTTAGTGGAGCTTTATTGGAGTTGGCCGGTCTTTCATTATCTGCTGTTCCCTGCAGAGCGGAGCCGCCTCGACCACCTTATTACAGTTTATTACAGCAAAACAGCAGCAGACTAAATGAAAAGAACTTCCCAGGAGGAGAGACAGAAGATCAGGTAGTTACTACTAGCTGCACGTCCTCCGTCAAGACTCCCGTCAGGAGGAGGAAGAATCCGAGAACAGCAGAGAGCGGTCCGTTCCAGGGAAGCCTCCACTGCTTCAAAATGAATTCAAAATAACAGATTTTAACATGGACTTTAGGGATCGCAGAACAAAATTATTGCACAGCTGCTGCATGGCGCTCAGGTAATCTAACAGGCGGTCGCTGTGGTCAGTGGTAGGAACACAGAGACCAGGAACCTTTGTAGAACCTCAGTAATTGACTATAGGGCACCAAGTTACACCTTTTATTTGTCATTCACAATATACATATTAGCATGGCTTGTATTGCTTTGGCTGGAACTTTTGAAATAAGCTGAATAGTCTGAAGAGCAAACACTGGAGGACGGTTCATGCAGAGTAACAGGAAGAGCAAACGTGTTCTGTAGGTTAAATATATAGACAAGTCAAACACCAGGGTGATGGCATCTTCTAAAAGTATTCATATCTCTAAAGCATTTCCACATCTTGTTACATTCCTGCCACTAATTTTTATGGATTTTAGAGGTAATTAAAATAGTGGTTAATAGCTAACTGCTGAGTGAAAAGTTTACTCATCCTAATACTTTAATGCGAAACTTTCTTTTCTGCTGAAATCTCAACTCAGTTAAAATGTCAAGTTGTGTTGTTTACATGTGGATTTATTTCTGGACTTTGACTGGACCATTCCAACAAACAAATCTGCTTCTCTCCCAAGCCTCTCACCCCCCAATGTTAGCTCTAGGTGCTTAAGGTCTGACCAGCTTCTCTGTCCTTGCAGCAAAGAAACTCCACAGCAAGATGGACATTTTCCCTCTAAATGTTGTAATGTTCATTATGGCCGGGCACGTCAGCTTTAGTTTCATCAGAGTACAGGACTAAAGTCTCCAGCACTGAACTTCCTTCTGACTTTTTATGTTTCCTCGCTGAGTGGCACAGGATTAGTTTCACTAGATAGTAACTCTCTGCCACGTTTCAACAGCGTCTTCTTCAGGTCTTTATCTGAGTTTCCAACACAGTGAGCAGTCTTCCCTATGACTACAACACTCAGTTCCTTCAGACTAGCCAGCAGCAAGTAGCAAACACCTGCTGGAAAAGCAACATCTGCTGAGCTCATTTCAAGCTACCTCTCAGTGCAAACATTGTTAGAGGGTTAATAGAGGGGCCGTGTTGTGACGACTTTCTGAAGGCAGAGTTTCAGAAAGAGCAGGAGCTTCTTAAAGTTCCGGAGGGCCACTTTTAAGGCATTAAGTTATAAAGTCATATTTGATATGTATAGAATTTTTATTACAACTAAAGGTAACCGATTATAATATAAAATGCCACTATGTGCCCATAAAATAAAATTCCCGTTTACAGAGGAGTTTTTCCTCTTTACCGTTGCTACATACATGCTCATTATGAGGGATTAAGTCAGCAACACAAAGCAAGCGTTTGTTTTAAGTCGCTACTCGTTTGTCCAGGAGGAGTGAATTCTGGAGGTGACTGCTGAGTTTCCTTAGATTTTAAACTCACTTGAATGATAAACTGAGGCTAATCTGCTTCTTGATAGCATCAGTTGGAATGAATGTGTGGTTGAACTGAAATCATTTTTTGTAAAATGCCTTGAGATTAGATTTGTTGTGAAATGGCATCATATAAACAAAGTGAATTGAAAAAAAAATGAATAGAAGTCCCATGATTTTTGTACCTTGGAAGTCTTTGCTTAAGATAAAACTATTTTACACAAATGTTTTAGACATGGTAGATGGCGACAGGCCAGCTTTAGAGGTTCCACAAACAGATTATCTGCTCTCCTGTTGTCAGGTCGGATGATATCAGCCTGCAGGATGTTGACATGGTGAGCCGACTCAGCACATTTACAAACCAATCTTTGGTTTATGCTGGAACTGATGACCAGACCAGGTCCAATCTGATTGTTTCTGATTCTCAGGACATCAAAGATCTCCTCCAGCATGTCTGCGAAGCCGACTCGGTCCAGGAAGTGAAGCAGTTCGGCTCAGCTCTAGTTCAGCGCGTACGGCTAGCACAGCAGCGAAGGAGTGACATCACTGCTCAGGAGATGAAGGCCGTGATGGAGGAGAGAGACAAATCTGTTGACAAGGTGAGTTTACACATAAGCAGATCAAACATCAGTTAGATTTTTTTTTCCACCATTTAAAGTTTTATTAAGCTAATAAAAAAGTATAAAGCTCAGTAAAGAAAGCTTAATCCACTATCACATCTTATTCAGTCCATGTTTACACAGCAAGGCAATGACAGAATGGATTTTTTTTTTGGCTTAAAATTTTGAGGCAGCCCTCTCACACATTTGTCCAGACCTGAAACAGTAGCCTGACCTTTGGAGTGCAGAGAAGAAATCACATAAAGTAATGGCAATAAAAGCTGGTTCTAGAGAGGCTAGCAGGGTTCAGTTAGCAAAGCAAAGACCTTTAGGTTATTCACATCCATAAATATTTTTAATAAGAATTTGTTGCTGCAGCAGGTTGATCTAGTGACCCCATTGTCCTCCATGTGAGTCTACTTCAACACATTAGTCACATAATTGCATACCAATAGGGAGGAATCAATAAGCTATTTTTCTCCTCTTTGCCAATTTCCAATTTGTGGAACTCTTAACTTAAAAAGATTTTAACTACAGGTTTTCCTACAAAGGTATTTTTTTACGGCAGTCTGTTTAATATACTATTGACGTCAAAATTTTGTTATTTTTCGAAACATTTGAAAATGTCCTTACCGCTACTAAAGTGAGGAGAGCAAATCTGTCCTGGATTACATGACTTGTGTCTCCTCTGGTTGTTAGCCAGACACACTTATCAATGCTTTGTGAGAGTGTAGCACAATTAGCTCAAACACAATGAAGTAAAAAGCTTCTTCCATCAGCGTCAGAACACCCGGATGTAGGAGGCATGACGTCATGTAGAACTATCGATTCTGATCTTTTCTCTCATAATCTGTGCCTCCACCGCTTTGTGACCTTTAGCATTAGACCTTTGCCATTGGCTCGTAAAAGAGTAGAGTGTCATAATGGGATCCTTCTGTGTCTCACGATCAAAACCATTTTTAAATCCTATTATATCAATAAGTTTTCCAGAGGTTTACTTTGATATGTGAACACAAAATATGTTATCAGGTTGCTATTTGTACACACACTCATGCATTAATGGAATATAAAAACTAATATCTCCTGATTGCTTCAAAAGTCAATCGCTTAAAGATGGATCTAATAATCAATCTAAATGCTAAACTGTATTATGATTCCTTTATTTGCCAGCAGAGTTATGTCCCACATTTTCTTGTTTGTGGTTTCTTATTTATTTCTAAGTTTCTAGTTACAATTTTCATTCTTACTTTAAAGTAGAAAATCCACATTTTCTCTCCCCCCCCCCAACCCCCATCTCTCCTCTGGAGGCTGATTATGATCAAAGTTCAATTCACAGAGTTTATTACCAAAACCTGCAGAGTGTTGGATTTATTACCCACAATTTATATACTGCTCTATGTGGGGGTGGGGTTGAAATCAGTAGAAATGAAAAGAGATGAGCCTGGCTGTTGGTGGGATATGAGCGAAATAGAGTTGGCCAGTTGAACGTGGAGATTGGTTGTGCTCCCAGCATGCTCTGCGGCAGGTGGTGGGCTCAGAAGCCCCGCCTCAGATATTTTTTCAGATGAAAAAAAAAAAGAATCAGATCAGGAGCCTTCATCTGTTTCCTTGCTGTGACTGACAGAGTGCGGTAACCATGGTTACCTAAACTGATCCAGCATCTCCAAACAGCGGTGGTAACCAAAGCAACTGGCTTCAAAAGAGAATGGGAGGGACCAAAAAGAGAAATGAGAAAGTTCTTCCTGGGAAACATAAAAGCTGAAACTCCTTTCCATAGAGGAGCACCACTGTACCTGTAGCTACACATCAGTGGACTTCAGATATGTTTAAAATAAATAATGTCCCTTTAACATTCATGACATTTAACAATCAGGCATAACATTGTGACTACAGTTGAAGACATTAACAATGGTTTTCTGTTCATCACATCACCTGTTAGTGGCATGATGAACACTAACAGTGTTAGTGTTTGATTTATATTTCCAAAAATGAAAGACCTCAGACTCGATTTAGACTTTTGCCCTAATGATGAGAGTTTTGACTTGAACTCTTGGTCTGAACTCTTAAAGGGGCAGTATTGTGTATTTTCCAAACACCTAGTGGCATTTTATAACATAATCAAGAAACTTTGTTACCATCAGTTCTTATAAAAATGCTGCATATATCAAATATGACTTAAAAGAAACTTCACTTCCTAATTTTACACATTGAAATTGTCTCTTTAAGAAGCCACCGCTCTTTCTAAAACTCAACCTTGAGGAAGTCATCACATCATCACTCCTCTATTAATCTGTTTACAATGGTGGTTTTTTTGGAAAGGATCATCACACACAACTCAGAAACTGCTCCTGGTGAATAGAAAATAATAGGGGTGTATGTCTTATATTCACCTAACTCCTCTAATTTCCATGGTCTTAGGAAAACAGGACATTGGTTCTGTTTTGTGCAAATGCCAAGGACATTTGTATGTCCTTAGCTTTACCACATCTTCCCTTGGCAGACCAGATCACGGTCTGGTTTTCTTCTAACCCATATAAAACCCCAGAGGATTAAAACTGTTCAACAACATGTTCCTTCAGAAAATAGATAACAGACAGGGTCTTTACAAGACTGTTTTAATTTAAGTGCACGACTAGACCCAGAACAACACAGTTGATGACATTGAGAGGAGAGTGGACATCATTCCAGTACACACCACTTTTGCAGGAATGTTGTGATACAAGCTAGGAGTGCATGCTGCTTCCCAAATAATAAGACCTGCATCACCCTCAAGGAGCTCCTCAATCTGAAATTTAAGGAGGGGGACCAGGAGAAGTTGAGGTATGTCTAACATGACCTAAAGAAGAGACTGACGCAGGTGATGCTGTAAAAGAATGGTGGAGAGTAATTTGCAGCAAACACCAGAGAGCAATGAGGAACATCACTGGTCAGATAAGCAAGATTGACAAGATTGAGGGGAATGTAGACTTCCTATTCCACTCAGAAGTAACACTCATATGACTTACTTACTACAGTTTGTCTTGTTCAATGTGCTGTAGTCAATGCTGAAGGCCAGTGACTTTAATCTCTTCCATAATTGGTCTGATGGAACGGCAACAGCCCTGTTTGTCAGAACCTGTCACTACTCACACCAGTCCTACTGGCTGAGGCGTTTATTCCAGTTTGCTGCTGGCCAACCACCACACTGATACTGCAGCTGACCCACCCATCACGTCTTGTCATCCTACTGTTATTTTTTTCAAAGGAGGCATTACCCCTTGTGGTGATGGTGGTGATGGTGGTAGGAGTTTGCCCTCCAATCGGTGGGTTGCCATTTCAATTCCTGCTCTGTTTGCCTAATTCATTGCATCCTTTGGCAAGACACTTCACTCACCTTACCTGCTGGTGTTCTGTCAGCTTTAGATATAGTAATACGAGAATGTGTGGAGCATTGACATGTAGAATGGGTACCAGATCCTACACCTTGTAGCACCTTTATGTGGAAATACTTCATTTGCCTATAAAAGATGGTAGTCTTCTAGCTGAAGCTGTATTGTTGTGTTAGACGGACTGTAGAATCTTTGACTTGTCCCTCATCAGCACCTGTAGCCTTACATTTTAACCTCTTTCTGATGCCTGCTTCCTTCGAGCTGTACCTCAGTGTATCAACTTCCATCACTACCAGTGACCCCCGCCAATAACACTGCTTCACCGTCTTTTAACAACTATCCCTATTACGTTAACACCACCCCTCAATGGTAACACCTTAATCCCGCCTTCATTCCAGTGCTGCGCCGCAGTGAAATATGTTTCAAATGCTGCCATAATCCTCAGAGAAGAAGAAGAAAGAGCACTTCACGTTGGAGGATCCCACCCCTCCCCATCTCTCTCCACCCCTTGTTGCTCGCCGATTCCTCATTCCCTCCTTTCATCTCTCAGGGATTATCTCCCTCAGCAGCTGGGGGTTCTTGGAAGTATTTGAAGGAGGGGGAGGGTTCTTCCTGAGCACTCCAACCCACACGCCAGCTGGAGCTTCCTGCTCCTTATTGAATTGATATCAGGTAATTACAGGTTATCAAAACTCATCAAACCTCACCTGGAGCTGCTGACCACCTCACTTCCCGAAAAGACCCCCAAAAAGAAGCCTGCCGGTTTGATGTCCACGCAACTACCCTGAGTGACCCAAAGGGCAGAAACAGCTGGAGTCGCTTGTTGACAGGTGCATGAGACACCGGAGCACTTTATTCCAGTTTTTAATTAACTTTTATTAGCCGAAATGCAGCAAAAGAGAATAAATCCAAAAATTACTTTTTTAAAACTTCAATAGCTTGCATAACTTCAATAACTCTGAAGATGATTAAGAACACCCCGATGAAGGCTGAGCTGCGGCTCTTTGTCAACCTGTCTGCGATACTTAGAAGGAACCCAGGGCTGTTCTTGTTCACCCCGATTAATAATGAATCTCTTCTAATGTCACACTCTAAGCTGAAAAACTTTTCCTTTTTGTCTCTAAATGAGAGAAGTGACAGTGAATTTACCTAAGTCTAATAGCCTCATTTTCTTTTACACCAGAAACACTAATGTCATACTGATGCATGCTGGGAAGTCTCGTGCTCAGTGTCGATATGACACGATGGTGATCCCTTAGTAGGTGGAATGTGAAACAGAAGTCCAACAATTTAGCAATACAAGTTTGATTCATTCTTTCTGGTAACTTTTGCCAATAGTGGTCTAATTATTTACACAATATATATATTTTTTTCCAAAATTACTCAGCAGACCTGACCCCACATGTACACACACACATTTCTATCATTATTAGGACATTTTATCGACACCAATTCATCCACCAAACTTTACCATTACCAGCGTAAGCCTGCTCAGTACTACCCTGGTAAAAACCAACCCTTGTTCAAAGCTGTGCTTTTGACAGAGGCTCTGAACCCTCAGCTGTTCAGAACTGATTACTTGCTGGAGGCATGGACTCTTTAGAAGTTTTAAATGATTGGATCTGATTTTACCTAATCGCTAATGTTTGGTCATGGTGTGTGTAAAGTTACAGCTACACTATGAAGCTTACCAGAAATTCCCTCAACCACCCCCACCACGAAGACAGAAGTGCCGAGCCGAATGTCAGCAGAAAAATGTCTTCTACATTCGTCTTGTCTGACTTCATTGCTCAGTATTTGTGGCCAACACGAACTGAACTGCTTTGTTCACTTCCTCCACTGCCAATGCAAAAACTACAATTCTAAAACAGCGCAGAAAATCAACATCGTTCCCAGCTTCTTCTACTGATTACTGATTGGCCTGGTTGAAATTCTACAGAAGAAATCGAGGTCAAAAGGAGAACTCCCTGACGGAGCATCGAAGGAGAAGAAAATCAAGCAGAATTGCATCAGGCAACTGCCAGGCTACTTCAGTGCACTGATTTGTGGCTGTATCTGCCGATATATGTATCAGATACATGGCTTTCTATGTATCTGACACAATTGCAAATACTTTTTTATCTCCAGGAATGCCAAGCTGCTTCTGAGTTTTTGGGCATGTCAAAACATTCTGTGCACAGACCATTACAGTTCTGATACGCCATACATCTTTTCACACTGCGATCTGCAGCTCAGCAAGTTCAGCTGATCTGGTGACGCACACTCACCGCTCTCACACTGTCAGAAATCTGCCTGTGCCACACCAACATGGATAGTTATCAAAAGGGCTCTTCACAGTTATGTGACTTTATTTTGTGCAGTGCAATTATTATTGTTAATATGGTGTTTATATATATATATATATATAGGATATATTAATTTTCCTTTGAGATTAATAAACTATTCTTTCAATAATAAAAAGTTTTGGATGATTGATTTCCTATAAGAAATGTTTGGAGTTGTAAATTTAGCTGGCTTTGTAAATCTGGTTAGTGAAGTAGTAAGAGAAACCATCTTTAATAAAAACTTTGAAAACTCCTCAAGAAACTACAAGTTGTGGGAGAAACTCAAGTCAAAACTGAAACAAATATAAGGCAAACATGATTTGGCTGGAAGGAAGAGGTTTATTCCATCTACATGTCGTAGTGCAGGAAGGTTTTATCTACAGTCTCCACCCAGTAATGTGGAAATCACCTTATCACTTGGAAATAATCGTTTTAAGAACAAAGAACCAATGATGTCATATTTCCATTGTTTCCCCTCTTAATGTGTATAGTGAGCCTTTTCATGGTCGATTTTTGTTCATTTGTAACCTTTTAGTTTTGGTCCAATGAGTAAAACCGGGCCTATATGAATAACAGATGATTATCTCCAGGTTGTTTGTTGTGTGTTTCTGGCTGGTGTCTGTGGTGTGTGTTTGGTCATGTGACAGCAATAGTGATGCAGCAGAGGATTGTGACGTGTCGAAAGAGTATAGGAAAGAAAACAATCGATCAATCGGTCGGCCCGAACATCAATGTTGATATTGGTTATCAATATTGTCCCAGATTTTCATCCCTTCTTCCTGCTTCCATTACTATTCCAGTGACATGACTTAATGGCTAATGAAGCTCTGACTCCTCCTTCTGTGTGTCTGCAGTGTAAATGGCTGAAGGAAGACCTGCTTCAGAGGGACAAGTCAGTCAGCCAGGTAAACGACTACTGATGTCTCTATGTCTTTGTCTTTGCTTCTGTCAATGTCTCTGTCCGTTTGTTCATCACCCATCCATTATTATTATTATTATTATTATTATTATCCATCCATCCATTATTATTATTATCCATCCATTCATGACTCCATTCTTGTATTCTTCCATCCATTCATACATTTGCTCCACCACTGTAGAAACATGTCCATACTAGGAGTGGGACCCGATTAAAAAGTTTTAATTGCGTTAATTAATGTAATCAAACACATTCTTTTGTTTATATAAACTATACATTGACAAAACAAGCAATGTTTTAAATTTAAACCCCATTTTTGCTCCTAAATGATAGAATAAATAGGCATACATAAGATGGGTTATTTAGGTTCCTCAACCATCAGATTGGTGCAAAGCGTTATTCTAGTCGTTCAGTGTTTCAGTGTTTTAAGTTCAAATGTTTGTAGTTAATTAAGTGACACATTAAGTCCTGGCCCCAGTCCGTAGTAAACCTCTGTTATTATGTAAAAATTAATGAAAATTAATGAACAATGGATTGTGAATTCCAGAAAGTATGGATTTAACTTTTTTATGCACTTAAAAGTGCAGGAATTATAATTTTTAATTCTCAAAGGCACACTCTGCCCCTGGTTACCTTCTGCACACATGCCAAATACGGTCCAATCAGCGAGATTAGATAAAATTCTGTAGGAAAATTTTTCACAAAGATTTGTACTGGTCCATCTGAGAGAAAACTGGGATATGAGTATATATATATAGCATGTTAAATCCTCCCTTTATATCCAGATAAAATGTGAAAGTATCTAAAATCCTTCAGTTGAAACTGTTCACTCTTTGAAAACTTTGAATCGGCTCCAGTTTGTCAATCACTTTTTGTGTTTCCTGAGCAGGGAACTCCTTCCTCCCTCATCCTGGCTAACATGCATAGGCTCCTGCTTAAACCCTGCACCTGTCTGTGCTTAAGGCTTAAAGCTTACACTTAAATCAAGACTAAAACACTCTAAAGAAAACAAAAAAATCTCATACAAGAGAAGACTGAAATTTTCATGCTAACAAATATGCTCCTTTATCTCTGCCTGCATCTCTTTTTCCGCTGAAATAAATTAAATTTTGTTATTAATGTATCGCTGCTCTGTGTATCCTCCTCAAGCCTGTTAATTAGGCTGGGCTCTGGGGGGATTAGAACCGGGAGAGCATTTTAATTTCACACAGAAACATCAGCAGCTGCCATCAAATTAACGCCAGACACTCAGTGAGCTGCTGAAATCCTGCAGCCCAAATCACAAACCACAGTTCCTGGCTGAACTTTTAAATCAGGCCTTTGAACCGACTTGAACCTAAAGTTTCAAATCAAACTAAAGGATGCAGCACAATTTACCGTGACCTTTTAACAATATATGTTGATACCAGACCTGGATCACATATCTGAAATGTTAGAGTATGCAGCTTGTGACCATCACTCAGGATTGCTTGAGCAGAGACGCCTTTAAAAGTTGCAGGACGTGATGGAGGTTGATGTGGCTTCAACTGAAACTCTGTTCTGGTGAGATAAATTAATGAGGAATTTGTTGAGGAACACGACTTGCTCCCGATTAGGAATAGTCAGCCAAGTTTATTTATACAGTCACGTTTATACACCAGGAAATCCAGAGCATCATCACTCTGAGGACATGAGAGGAAATACGGGCTTCAATTAACACAAACATTTAAGTTTAGCTCAAATAGAACCTAGATTTTAAATTAAACATGGAGAATCAGCATTCAGCTTCAACGCACCACAAATCTGGAACAAACCTCCAAACAGCTGAAACACTGAGTTCCTTTAAATGGAGGCTAAAAACCCCCAGTGCAGAGCTGCTTTTGAACCTCAATGGTTCAAACTGGTTGGTTGACCAAAGTGCTCTTGCTGCAGTGTGGATGGTTCATACTTGGATTTCAGCCCAAGAGAAAACAGAGAGTCAGTGCAGTGATTGGAGAACTGGTTGTTAGTGGGGGAGTTCAGGAATCTGAAGGCACCATTTGGGATGAGCTGCCACCTGCCTACCTGATTTTAAAAAATGGTAACACTTTATTTGACGGATTGTGAATAAGACTGTCATGACACTGTCATAAACATGGCATCAGTAAGTCTTTATGAATATTTATGACTGTTGTCATAAAGTGTCATTCGGTAAGTCATGACACTTTTAATACAAAGTTGACATTATTCAAAATTTATGACAACTTGACATTAACCAAGAAATCATGATCTGACATAAATTTGTCATAAAAGTATTACTGATTAGACTTTGAAAAATATGTAGCTTTATGTTATTAAAGCTAAAGTTTAATCAGTTTTATAACAAATTTATGTCGGATCATAATTTCTTGGTTAATGTCAAGTTGTCATAATGAAGACATTTTGAATAATGTCAGCGTTGTATTAAAAGTGTCATGATTTCCCAAATGACACTTTATGACAACAGTCATAAATATTCATAAAGACTTACTCATGTTCATGACAGGTGTTATGTCATGTTTATGACGGTGTCATGACAGTCTTAACAACCTGTCAAATAAAGTGTTACCAAAAAGTTTAAAGACAAGTATACATGACAGACCTGGTTACTATAATCTAACCTACTAAAATTAAAAGCATGCAGTAGTTTTTCTGTGCCCTGTTTTGACAGTAAACTCTTTATTCACGCTGTGTTTTAAGAAGACAATAAGCTGATTTAGTATGTTTGTGAGCACGGTTTCAAACATACTCTGTGGTCGTTAGTCTCGCTGAGCGCTGATCTCTTTTCTTCTATGTTTTGGACCAAGATCCTTTGTCTTACATGCTAGTGGAAACTGACTCATGCACTAATTTCAATTATGGACAAATCCCTGGTGACTTTAGTAGACTAGAGTCAGGAGGTTACGGAGGTATCAAGCTGTGGCTCATCTGCATAAATACAATAGAAGATGTTGTGATGTTTTGTAAAATGAGCTACAGGAAGTTCATAGATGTGAAATAATAACTGCTCCTTTAGGAACCCCACAATTCACTGTTCTTGTCCTGTGATGCTGTAGGCATCACAGGATGCCCACAGCATCCTTTTTCGATGGTCCATGAGGATCTTGTTAGAGTGCATGACATTATGTATCCTGTGAAATACCTGGACATTTTCTGGTGAAACTTTACCAGTACACAGAAAATGGACACCAAGTTTGGCTGAGTCTGTATATAAATCCCTTTAGTGTTCCCTTCAAGTATGGCGCCTTCCATAAGAGCTTCAAGTGAAAATGTTACTCAGCGTTTGTTTTAAGCTTCTCATTTTGGCCAAATGTTAAACACTAATGAAGCAAATTAAGCAACCAGTCAGATTGGAAAAAAAATGTAATTAAGCTGTGAAAGGTCATGTGACCGTTCAGCACATGACCTGCCTAAGAAAAAATATCTTTAACTTGATTAAAAATCCTCGAAAAGGTTTAACCTGCGGGGGGGGAAAAAAAGAAAAAGTGGATTCAGAATTAAAAAAACAAGCTCATAAAGCAAATCAGAGTTTGATGAAATGAGGTTTCTTCCTTCTACATGCAAAACCGATGAGTTTTCAAAGTGATACAAAATTCCACCCAGTCAGTTTGGTAACAACCTTATCTCTTAGAAAGCTCTCAGAACAAAGAAACATATTTTTCCACTATTTTAGTACAAATATGTTAAAGACCTTCTCCACACATGGGTCTGAAATATGAGGAATAACATGGGAAAAACTGTTATGCTGCAAAAAAGATTCCATATGAGCAACTGAGGGCAATATGAACTGAAAATGTTTTGGCTTTACTTTGCACTTTTACGTGTAGCCCAATATTTAAAGTATGTTCCTAATCGCTGTCTTAATGTTCATCCCTACAGTATAATGCAGTGCTGAACCATGTCTCTGACATAGAGTAAAAACAACAAACCTTTTATTTCACCAGTTTGTGTTCCTTTAAACTGGTAAAGAGCTTAAGTTAAGCAGCAGTTTGTCTGTTCATCCATCCTCCTCCTAACACTTCTTGTGGCTGCTATGTTTCCATTGCAGTTTTGTGAAATACATTAATTTCAATACAGCCAAAAGAACCCACCTCATCCTGGGTTTTATAGTAAAACATGGGTTTTTTTTTCAAAAACAAAAGCAAATTTATTTTCGTAGTTCCAGTTTGAGCAACTTTAAAGTCAATGAGAACGCAGCTATTGAATAGTGAGTACGCTGACAGTTCTGTATCACCTCGGTGTTATGGAGACAGTACATGGACAGGTTTTATGTTTTTATGTGATGGCATCTGGTTTCTGGTTTGGGACAAACCGTAGCGCTGGTGGTCTACCCTAAACACGACAACCAGAGGTGACCTGAAGAGGGTCCCTGTGGCTCCCCTCACCAGGAAGTCACAGAAACCGAACAGCTGACAGGGCTGTGTCTGCGTTTCGCTGTCGTTTTGGCGCTGTGCTGTTCATCTGAAGCTGCTTTCTGTGGGCTCCAGGTTAGCCTCTGTCTCTCTGTGTCAGCTGCACCTCTCTGCTCCTGGCTCCCACTCGTCTGACTCTGAGCAGAAAGTCTGCGGCTGATTATGAGGTTTTCATGTGTAAAAAAGGCTTATGATATTAAGCTCATTCTCACCTCATTTCCACAGCCTGAATGAGCTCTTTCCTCTCCTTAATGTCCTCTCCTGTTCACCTCAACTCTTTTTGTTAAAGGTCAAAGAACGTTCCCTCGTTCTGTCCTTCCTTCCTCCTAACCCCTCCGGCTCCATCAGCTCCAGCTTCACCTCCCGTCCTCTTCCTCTCCCTCTCACATGGCCAATAAAGAACCCGTCATTTTATTCTCCTCCCCCGTCTCTCTAATCTGCCCTCATCATGTCAAAGGTCCCAGCACAGTAGTTTTATTACCTCCTCCCACCACTCTTCTTTTCTTTCGTTGACCTTAACTCCTGATGTTAAAGGTCAGCTCTGTGTCACTCCTGCTTACTGATCACCTCATTTGGAAATGATTCTGATTAATAAGGCGGGCAGCCCTTTTGAAGCGTCTCCTCCGGCCCGGCTGGAGAAGACACATATTGACTCTCTGGGTTTGGTTCCTCTTTTGATGTCTCACTTTAAACTCTCAGGCCTCGGAGGCTTTAATTAGAATAGAGCTGGAGGAGGAGGAGGAGGCCAGGGTCGGGCCTGTAATCCCAGCTGGAGTCAGCCTCCACGCACTTTAACCAAAGGTACAGTGGGACTCTGACTCCTGGAAGAGTCAGCTGATGGGTTTAACACCCACAGCAGAGTTGATGAGTGGAATGAGGGTGCAGCAGGTGTGGGAGACCTGTTGGAATTTGGTAATGTTTCACTTTCTGTATTTGTGCTCATGCTGTCTCACAGTTTGGAAGTTTACTGTAGTTGAGTATTTAAAGCCAGATAATGCATGACGTGGCGTATTAAAGGGGCGGTGTTCTGAAAAAGCTTTATTTTCTCATTGCCATCAGTCTGTCCTGATATTAGCTGGTTAACAGACTTCTGTTTTTGCAAGCTTCACTTGAACCTTATCTTAGGAGGAATGTCCAGCATCTGATCATTTCCAGCCCATAATATTCCAAGGCTCTGGCTGTCTTTCTTGTAGACAAGAGAAATGAAAGTGACCAGGTGGAGAGGAGCGAATGGGAAACGGCTCTGCTCCAAACTCCACTCACTCACATTTCATTAGAAGAACTTAAATCCATTAGAGAGGTGAGACAGAAAATGTGAACACTTTAGAACCCAGTTTTGTAGAACCCTGACATACCAGGAGACCAGGAAGTTCCACTTGAAACCAGATATTTACATACGCTAAATAAATAGACACAAGCTCATTTTTTTCCTCAAACCAAACATCTTTTGTTTTATGTCAGTTAGAATTACCAAAATTATTTCTATTTGCTCAATGCCAGAAAACCTGGTGAGAATACTTTTAGAATTATTTTTTTGTTTTGTTTTGTAATTTCCCTCAAATTCAAAAGTTTCCTTTTTTAACCCAGTACCAGAGCCAACAGGCCGGACTGATCTCACCATGAGGTTCATTCACTGAAACGTTTCATCATTCAGTGTTAATGTAGGTCAATAAAGGTTAGTTGCAGTACCATAAATAAACCACATCATTCTGAATCTGTTTTCAGCTGCTGCTCCATACTTTCTGTCAGGCTTTAATAAATCCAAACCTACTCCTCAGTTCACAAACCTCTACAATCCTACTCCCCACCGTGTCCTTAAATGCACCAGCAGATGTGGTGCAGGAGGCTGCAGTAATGTTGTGATGTGGGATCAGGAGCTGATGTAAATGAAATCCTCATTATCAGGTGTGTTGACATTTATGTTAATGAATTAGTCAGTTAGCTAGTTAATTAAGCTTTTATTTAAACAGTCAGTCCTGTAGTTATCCAGAACTTGATCTCCTTGCTGCTCGGTGGGATTCACATTTAAAACACAAACACACACTCTGTGGAGTGTTGTTCTACGCCTGTAGACCCACACATGTATTTTTCTGTTATTCACTCAGAATACGAGTGACGGAGCAGAAAAGCCGTCATTTAATTACAGCGTTATCACGCTAAGCTACTGTGCTGGACTGTTATGTCTGACTGCCATGTGTTTCTGTGGGCAGGAGGAGCTGCTGAGGCTGCAGAAGGAGAGAGACGCAGCTCTGGACGACAAACAGAGGCTCCAGGCTCAGATTCAGGCATTACAAGCCCATCACAGGTTAGTGACAAGCAACAGGCACAATTGTTGCTGTTGCTGTTGTCAAAGACCATCTGACAAATAAGCAACTGATTTTTTTCAGAAAGTACATCCTCTCCTTTATTTTTATCTAAAACACGTTTCAGATTGTATAAAGCAACCGATGTCTGAAACGTTCTTCAATGGACAGATCAGACCAGTCAGGACAGCTGGTGGCTGTTTTGGCTGTAAATATTTTTCTAATCAGTTCATCAGTTAATGATTATTTTATACAATATTTTAAAAAGCTTTTCATTAGCTAAAGCAGTTTTAAAACTACAGTCGGCAAAGTGCAAACAGCATGTATGTTAAGCAGCTGACAGCAGGCTCTGCCTGAGCAGATAGCTTGACTGATTAGCCTGCTGATATTGATTGGTTGAATTTGTGTTATTCTGTTAGCAGAATTTCAAAAACATCTCCAATTCTCCGCAATCAGAATGCTATGTATAAAAGCAAGATTTTGCTGGGAATCATCATGTTCAGGTTGCTGGGATTTGGCTGGATATTGTTAGCACTTGATAACTACTTTTTAAAGCTTTTTGCTTTAAATAAATGCAGTTATTATGTTATACATTTTTGTTTTAGATTTTTGTTCAATGTAAGGCAGAGTTTCAGAAAGAGCAGGAGATTTTAAAGAGACAGAGGCCCAATTTAAAAGAGAGAAAAAGTATAAAAACAATCAACTCTACGTTTGTTTCATCGAGATACCACTTCCACCTGTTAGCTTGTGGGTTTTTTTGTTTGTTTTTTTTTTAGCAGGAGTTGGTATTTTATTTTGGGTATAGTGTTACCAAGTAAAATATTTCTTATGTCATGTTTTATATACATAACATTTTTATAACAATTGAAGGTCACGTTGTTAATTGAGTGTACTATAAAATGACACTATGTGCCAGGAAAATACATCATACTGCCCCTTTAAATAAATTGATTGGACCAAAATAGGTTTTAGTGCTTTTATTCTGGCTGTTAATCAGAACATTTAATCGACATACTTAAAAACTTGAAATATTTATCTACTCTGCAACTAAATTACCCATCAAGAGACGATTTAAGTGTTTTCACAGCTTAAAAAAGAAAATATATTTTTATTTTTGATCCAAGATGATGTCCAGAGGATTTGCAAACTTTGGAAAACAACTGATAATAATGGTACCAAGTGGAGAATTAGCTCCACCTGCTGTTTACCTCTCCAGTCCACATTAATGACCTTCAGCTACTGTTTGAAGACATTTTATCAAGATTCAGAAGCAAGACTTGAGTTTGACTTGGAGTCAGGGAATGTATACATGTTCAAACAGAAACCTGTCTGACAGCAACAAACACACAGCTTCAGTGTGTGTTCAGTTAGTTCTGTCTGTTCTCCAAAGCTCTGTTTTGTAAAGAATGAGAGATAACGGAAGTTGGGCGGTGTGGTGTTGAACACATTTTAACATCAAAAATAGAGTAAAATGAATAAAAAGCCATTTTTGGTCATTTTAATAAAAGCTACTGAAACCAAGCTGGATCTATGGGAAACAGCTCATTCTGTTAAATCAAAAAATTACTGATTGACTTTGACTTGGTTTAGTTTCATGAGCCACACCCAGGACTGATCACTACCAGACCCTTAGAGTCAAAACACTCCCTAAACACAACCTGTCTGACAACATGAGGTAGGGTAAAATGACACATCAGTCATAAACGACACAAGAATCAAACTCATTTCCATCCATCAGTCTGGAGAGGAGAGTTGCAAAATCAGAGAACGGCAGTGAGAACAAATGGAGAGACTATGGAACAATGGAGAACATTCTCAGGAGTCGGCAATCTGCCAGAATGATTCCAAGAACTCAACAATTCATCCAGGAGGTCACAGACTGACCCAGAACGCCATCTACAGCTTCATTTTCCTCGGTGAAGGTCAGAGTTCAGGATTCACTAGTAAGAGAGACTTACTGATGATCCTCAAACACGGTGTTGGCAGTATAATGCTTTACTGGAAGCATGAATTCTGCTCTGTAGCAGAAAATTCTAAAGGAGATTGACCTTGAACTTACCACTAGTAGAAATGTTGATAATAGAGGAGCCATGTTGTGGTGACAAGGCGTTTGATTATGAAGTCAAATTTTATTTCTTTTACGTCATATTTGACATATATAGCCTTTAATAACTAGTGAAGGTAATGTTGATTACATTATAACATGGAATCATCATGCGCCATGATGATTCCATGGAAAACAATACTGACCCTTCAAAGCAAAACCAGAGGAAATCTGTACTGAGGCAGATAGTTAGTTTTTCTCAGCTCTGTAAATAAAATCCAGTTAAAGTGTCAGAAAGAGAAGCTCTGGATAGAGGAATGACAAGAAGCACAAAAGTGTTGGTTTTGATTCATCTTGGTCCAAATGCAGCCAGTCGACTGGTGACTGGAGGAATGTGGATAACCTGTAGAATAATAACAGGAGTAAACAGCCGCCAATGAGGACGACAAACAAACAATAATTAGATAAGACGTTGTGAGGCAGATTTGAACCACAGAGAGGTGTGTTTTGGGCTTTAAGATCAGTTGGAGGATTTCCTGGAGGGGTCCGAGTCCAGTTCTGAGCAAAGCAGCTGCGGCAAAGTGAAACAGAATAAAGATGAGGAGTGAGTCCGTCTATGCTGATGAAAATGTGAGCCTCCATAAATTACTAGGATTGATGCTGAACGCCTGCGGAGACACCTGAAGAGGCTGCAGAAAGCAGGCGGAGCAGGAAGACATTTTGTTTTCGCTTTCAGTCTAGATGAAGAAAATAAAAACTTTGCTTTAAAACAATTTACTTCTCTAACGTGAAATTCACCATTCGGTGTGTAGAGCGGGACAGAATGTAAATATGACAACGTTAGATTCAGTTGTTGAACTGAAGAGTGTCTATTAAGGTGTGTGTTTTTTTTCTTTTAGTTTTTATTTTATGCATGCCACAATTTCCAGAAATGATTCTGTACATTTGTTGAATACAAAGTTTTATTTTCTGTCCACTTGGCAGTTCTGCAACACTTTGTTTTGGTCCGTCACATAAAGTCAGATGAAAACAATGTGAAACAGTTCAAGAGATGTGAAAACATTGCATTAAAAGTCAATAAACAGCAAAACCCTGGAATCATTTTGACTTGAGCAGACAGTAAATTCAGGCTGTTGTTGAAGATTTAATAAGATAAACATTATTGAAACCAACCGTGACCCGATTCCTCCTCTCCATCCTCCTTCTCCTCCGCCAGCTCTCAGGACCACACCTCTCCATCCCAGACGTCACTTCCTGCTGAGTCTTCGCCAGACCAGAAGGACCTGTCCTCCCAGCTCCAGAAGGACCTGTCCTCCCAGGTCCAGTCTCTGGTGGTGCAGCTTCAGCAGCTGTCCAGGGAGAAGGAGGACGCAGCGGCTGAGCTCCAGCGCAGCCAGGTGGCCGAGCAGGAAGCCAGTGAGAGAGTTCGCAGGTTAGTGTCGGATCCGTTCACTGCCTGCTGCTTCCTCGTCCCATCAGGCTGAGACGGAAACAGCCTGTCAGCTCTGACCACATCAGCTCTTTCTTCACCTGTTCTACAATTTTACTGGTTTCTCTGCAGCTGCAGAAATGGACTCTTTAGTTTCAGGAGAGAATGTCATTAAATGGTAGCATTCTGTTTATTTTGTAACATTCCAGCTGATGTCAGCTTGGTTAATATTTTTATAATTCAATACAGTTTAGTTTTTTTGTTGTTTTTTTATCTACGATCTAAAAATTTGGATTATCTCCATTCTGCTCTGTCTTCTCATTAGTATCAGGTGGCTGCTGGTACTGAGCCAGGTTCTGGTTCTGGAGGAGTTTTTCTCTCCACTGTCGCCACATGCATGCGACAGTATGAGGGATTGCTGCAAAACCAACCAAAGCAGTCGTCTGCTGTCACCATGTCGTCATCCAGGAGGACTGAAAGCTGTGAAACAAAGACTCAGTGCAATCTGCCGGTTTCCCTGGAAACGTTTTAAACGACCTTGAATAACTAATTGAGCGTTCTGCATTGTTTGATAACAGTACAGTTATGCGATTATCATACTGAAAACAATGCAGTGCAAACCACATATCAGTTGATATGTGATTGACTGGAAATGTTTTGAGACAACAAAAGTATAAATAAATTCAGCTGAAATTAATTTGAATTATTCATAACACACTTCGTCTAAAGGTATTTTACCGACGAGTCGGTTCCATCCGGTCATGCAGACAGAATCCAAGTCAAGTACAAAATTCTAAATGGGTTTTATTTATCAGACAATGCAGTCGAGTTCAGATTATTATTCAAACTGTTTATAAAGTTTTCTAAGGAAACTCAGCAGATCGCATGGAGTCAGTGACATAAAGTCATCCCTCATACATGCTGCATGTGGCGACAGTGGAAAGAGAAAACTGTCCTTTAACCGGAGCGGACCGCCATCAGAACCAGAACCCGGTCCACTGTTGGGCCTCGTCTTCCAGTGGATCTGGTTCCGCACAGATGTTAGAGAGCAAACGGCACCAGACCTTTCGAGGCAAAAGCAAATGATTTGGATCAGCAGGTCTGCCGAACCTCTGGAGCTCCCTCCGGCCCACAGCATGACGGCAACATTTGATTTACCTTCGGGATGAATCGAATATGTGTTAAATAAAATCACCCTGAATACGTGACGGTGGCAGCATCATGCTGTGGGGATGCTTGTCTTTGTAGAGACAGATGGGAAGAAGGTTGGAAAATGATTCTTTTCCAACCTTGATTAAATCATTAAATGTTATTGATGGTGCAGCATCACCATCTGACCCTCATTTGACCCAAAGTCCAGCTGAATATTTCCACCAGCAGCTGTTAGTGGCTGATCACTGATCTTTAAAAACACAAATCAATACTGATACTAAAAAGAAAGTTGCTGAGTTGGTAACAGTGGAGTGAATATTAGCTGCAGACATGCAGACGTTGACCCTGTGGACAGGGCAGGTCTGTCATGGCAGAGTGATGAAGGACAGCAGCTGATTCTCAGACGTCTGTGGACCCAGATGAGATCGGCTTCACCTGTAAGTATCGGCTGACAGCCCATCAGGAAACTGAGGCCGGTTTCTGGGTGCCCGGTGCTCCCCTAGATAATAATGACCTCACAGAACGCCGTTTTCATGTAAACGCTCCTGATCATGGAGGGAGAGTCTGGTGGGAACCAGCTGCTTCCTGTTGATGGAGCAACAGTTTCCCTCAGAGACTCTGGAGGTGTTCAAAGACCGGTTAAGTACGTGGGACTAAGGAGATTTGGCTCTGATGACTCATATCCAGCAGACTACGGCACCAGTGTCCCTGTAGCAGAAATGATCAGGAGAGAACTAAGCCTTGCAGATTTGGATTCAGGAAAAGGGAAAACGCTCCGGTTGAACGTGACTTCTTCTTCTTCTCCTGCTTCTGCTGCTGCTGCTTCTCAGCTCATCAACCTGAAGATGAAGGGATGAGATCGGTGATGAAAACAGCTTAAGTCCTCCGTCTGCGTCCTGCGCTGTCCTCCTGGGCTCAAACCTGGGGCTTTCTGCAGTAATTTGGCTGCCAGCGGGGGGGAACGGAGTAGTGGGGGGGGATGGGAAGTGCCTTCCAAGTTTCTGGGCTGTGAAGAGGAATGTTTGCTCTCTGATGGGAAGGACTGAGTCAAATCTGCTGCTTATTACAAATGGGGAGTTTAATTTGAATAGGAAAGGGAGAGAGCCTCACTGATTATTAGAAGGTCATCCAAACCTCTCTCTCTCTCTCTCTCTCTCTCTCTCTCTCTCACTCACACACACACACACACACTCTCACACACACATCAGCATCTCTCTGCAGTTAATATTCTCATTCACGGTTGTAACGTGGACTTTGACGGTGCATGCTTTGCTGCAGCGCCGCATTAACCAGCTGAGAAGTTCTCCTGTCCACTCTCACTCAGGTCTGCAGGGTTCATCGTCCCCTCTGTAACCTTCCTCTTCCTCCTCTTCCTCCTCCTCAGGTTGGAGCGTTTGGTGGAAGTGTTGAGGAAGAAAGTTGGAGCAGGAAGTCTGCGTGCTGTCGTCTGATTCATCACATCAGATCCTTTTTATGTGACCAAACTGATAGTTTGTTTGCTTCTCTTTCTTTCGTTTTTTTTGGGGGGGGTTTTTGTACTGTTGAAGCTTTTCTACTTTTTGTGATTAAAACTTGGTCACATGTGGAAGCAGCAGAAGAAATTAAGCAACATGTTTGTCTTTGATTTCTTCACTTGTTTTGGATGTGAAAGGTTTCTCAGCTGGAAAACTGAGCACCTTTTTATCCTGCGTGTTTTTCTCTCCTTAACTGGAGGCAGAAAATGAAATAAATGTGATTATGTCATCAGAATTAGTTTGATACTCAGAGATGTGAACTTTCTTACTGCCAGGTTGTTCAAGTGATTCTAAATAAATTGTAATGTACAAAAGAAAGTATTCATTTATTTCTGTAAATAGGTGTAAATGTGAAACTTGTACACACAGGCTGACATATTTCAGCTAAAGAATGAAACATTAAAGGAGAATCAACTTGTTTTGAGCTTTACATCATACTATGAAGTTATTCTCTCATCAAAAACATACCTGGAGTTTTGCTTTAATTATTTTATGCATGCTTGAGAAATACTTTAGTCTACATAGCAACCATTCAGCTGTGCAAAACGCCTGGTTGGACCTAGCTCCGCCTTCCAGGACACAGCTCCTCCTAAGCCCTTCCCCTCCCGCAGCCCCCCACTCAGCTCCTTCAGACTAGCCAGCATCAATTAGCAAACACCTACTTCTCAGAGCAACGTTGGTTAAAACATTGTTAAAGGAGTAATAGAGGAACCATGTTGTGGCAACTTCCTGAAGGAAAAAGGAGACATTTTAAAGTTTTTAAGTCAAATGTGCAGCCAGACTGAGACCGATCCACTCAAACTCAAAGGGGGTGAATAATGATGCTTCGGATTTTTTATTTGTAATTATTTTTGTAGAATACACTTGACTCATCCAAGGGATTGAATACTTTTCATAGTCACTTTAACAACAGCGATAATGTTCAGTGTTCTGGTAACGAGGGCACCATGTTTGTTTCTCAGTAGGTTTTAAGGAAGCAAAAGGTAGAAATAATGCAGCAACATCAACGCTACTGAAAATAAAAACAAATAAACAACAGCAGAGACAAAACTGAACTGGATTCGACTAAATGTTCCGATTTAGTCATTGGAAACATGAGAATATAGTCAGTGTTTTGATTATCAATAGATATTTAATATGAACCAGAAATACTGAAATCTAATCTTAAGTTCTGTTGATCTTTTTAAGGCAGTTAAGTGCATTCGTTTGCATTTTGTGATCATTTTAACAATGCCACAGATGACCTTTAAAACATTTTCACAGTCAGTGATTGTTTCATCAGTTGCATTATTGAAGCGCTGTAAACTGCGGATGACGGAGGAGAATGAAGAGTTTAATAAAGATCAGAACGCTTCCAGGTTGGCAACACAAGTTAGAAATGAAAACCGAGGAGATAAAGTTGGCTTCAGCTGAGGAACTCCTTTAATGAAGATATCAGGGAGACGGGGGTTTTCATCAGTGGTGATGTGTGGCTCATAAAAAGGGGGGCGGGTTGCCTCCCACTACCGGCTGGTTACCATGGCAATAGCAGACCACTTGTTGTCGACTTGGGTGTCCTGCTCTTAATCCTGCAGCCGTTAATCTGCTTGTTCTCAAGAAAGACTCAGTTTGTTGGAGCTCCAACTTCTGATGCCACCTGGGAGTGTGTGTGTGGGTGTGTGTGCGGGTAAGACATTGATCTTTGTGGTGTGTGTTAACTCTGCAATAACGTTCAGACGGCGCTCATGTCAAAACAAAGACCATGAGAACAGATCTCCAGCGTCTCCATCGCCATCAGCTGGTCTCCAGGCTGCGCTGATAAATGGAGTTTATTTCTGTTCATGTGAAGTGAACGTAGAGCAGCCGGCTCCAGAGCATCGGCAGATGTTGCAGGTTTCCTTTACCTGAACTCTGCAACACGACACAAACGTTGCTTCCAGTGAGGACGAGCAGAACCCTCTGAGGTCAGAGGTCAGAGGGAAACTTAAGAGGTCAAGTCTGAACAGCGTCTCCAGTTCCAGCAGTATTAATGGTGGAAGAGATGACATCATGAAGTCACGATAAACCCCCAACATCACCAACGAGAGCGCAATTATGGTTGTTATTGTCTCTGTTCGATCTAAAAATACAAAATGTAATAACATATAATGAAGGAACATAATGCACTGGAGCATAAAATAGTTAAATGACTTTCAAAGTAACTGAATGACTGAGATCTTGCAAATGATTAAAAGACAAATACTTCGTTTTTATTCAATCACATTGGTGATGATTAATTTAAAGGGATGTATTGTGTGTTTTCCATGGTGACATTTTATATCACAATCAAGGAACTACATAACCTTCAATTGGTATAAAAATGTTGCATGCATCACACATGACTTAAAAGAATTTAACTTTGCAAATTAACACCTTGAAATTGGGCCTCTGTCTCTTTAAGATACTCCTGCTTGCTCAAACACTAGCCCTTCATAACAAAGCTCCTCCATTAAACCATTAGATCTGTTGGGCTGAGAATCAGAACGCTTGCTGAACACTCTCTCTTCTCCAGTCGAGCTGATGCTGTGGTTCAGTTTGGGCAGTGACGGTCACACTGAACCTGGTTCTGGTTCTGCTGAAGGGTTCTTCCTGTTAAAGGGGAGTTTTCCCTCCATGCATGCTCAGTGTGAGGGATTGCTGTAAAGTCAACGACGAGGCAAGCGGCTGTCAACTGTCGCTACATGTTGGTGCTGAATGATGAACTGATCTCACTGCGTTTAGCTGAAATCAACTGGACCGTGTGACTTTCTCTAAAGTGCCTTCAGACAACACCTGCTGTGAATTGTTTCTGCAGAAATGAATTGAACTGTAGACGGTCATATTATGATTTAACAAAAAGCTCGATTTTTCCTGAATCCTGTTAGTGTTCCACTCTGACCAGGTCTCCTGTTAACGTCACCGAGAGAAAAACCAGCCAGAGTGAGTCTTTAGGCTGTTTTGTTATTAGACATGGTTTTTAAAATTTGACATGTTTTAGCGGCTTATCAAAAAGACTTTAGATTAAAAAAACTGTCCATTAACCAAACAGCTTAAGGACTATATTGTACATAGAAACAACGAGCTTCATTTTAATATGCTTGAAAACTGCTTGACAAATCAAATCAAAATCAAAAATCAACCTTCACTTATCGCTTTACATGACAAGCAGATCCAGATTACATCCAGAGGTCTAGAATCAGTCCCGTCCAGTTGAAGTTAATTTAGCACAATGAACTTAAAGACAATATTGCAACATTTTACACTTAAAAAATTAGGTTAAAATACTTTCAGCTTCCTTTACTCTGAAGCCACTTAGAGTGGCAGTGTTATGTGTTTTCTAACCACTTCATTCCATTTTATAACACAATAAATGAACAATGTTACCTTCAGTCATAAAAATGCCATATGTTTCAAACATGACTTAAAACAATTTTGATATCTTAACATAACGCTTTGAAATTTGAGCCTCTGCCTCTTTAAGAAGCTTGTGCTCTGACTGAAGCTCCGCCTTCCGGAAGTCATCACAACATGACTCCCCTATTAACTTGGCGTCATTCTGAGAAGTAGCTCCTACAAAGAACTCAGCAGATGTGCAGTTCCAAAGGGTGTTTGCTAATTGCTGCTGGCTAGTCTGAAGGAGCTGAGTGGGGGAATAATGGGGGTGGCGGCTCTTTGAGGTGAAACCTTGTCAACTGCAGCTCTGAGGAGGAGCTGCGCCTCAAGGGCAGAGAGCTAGAGCCACTCAGCTGCCATAAAGGATTCATCGAACATGCATGAAAGAATTAAAGCAACACTACAGGCATGATTTTGATGAGGTAATAATATAACATGATGGAAAGCTAAAAAATAGCCCTTATAATAAAATCCGTTGCAACCAAATGCTCTCAGAAGTTACAAAATCAGTTACTTCTGATTCCGTCTTATCTCCTCTGTGTGTGGTCCATTCAAAGCTCACAGCCTCCAGGTTGATATCAGGTTGTTGGTGTGTCTCTGCGGACGGAGCCTCACACAGCATCGGCTGACATCTTCAGATTTTTATTGGTGATCAGTGTTGGTGAAACGTCTCTGAAAACCAAAATCCAGTGCAGCTCGTCAGCGTGAACAGAATCTGCTCATTAGAGCTGAAGGTTTGAGGACAGGTGAGTTTTTATTAGGCCTTTTTTAACACTTTAAATAGATTTAGTTCAACCCGTTCAGTGACTTCTCCTCCATCTGAGCCAGAATGACCAGTGAGTCTCTGCCAATTACACATCCACCCCCTCCGCCCGCGCCACACCCCCACCCAGGACCACCAACCTCCCGGCTGATCCATATTAGCACCTCACAAAGCTCTAATAAACTTCCTCTGAATTATTTTAATGGAAAAGCAGGGGCTCTCTCTCTCTCCCTCTCTCTTCTCATCTCTCTGATTCTGGAGGGGATTTCTTTGCTCTTTTCGTTGACCGAGCACAATTGTGTTATTGGAGATAATTAATTCCAATCCCCATCAAAAGGCCTTAGTGGCCCTGGGGCCCCTGTTCTTGGCTTTCTAGTGGGGCAATGAAAGGCACGGGGAAGAAAGAGGCTGAAGGCCGCCGTATTGTGGCCGACATTTTCCTCCATAAGGAGCGAGCCGAGAGAAAAGAGGCTGAGGGCTTTGGTGTAACGGTGGTGGGGGCCCGGGGGGCCCGGGGGGCCCGCCGCCGCTGACACTGCCCTCACCGTCGGCGCTGTGTCCAGAGCGGCCCTGGCTGTGGCCCACAGAGAACATATGGCTCGTATTACAACAGCAGGCTGGGTGGCAGAGGATCAGCAGCACAAACGGACCGAGCCGAACCGAACCGACCGAGTGTCAGCCTCACATACCAGGTCTGCTTCTACAAATGTTGGGATTATAAACAGCCACAGCTCCGCAGGCCTGTCTCCTCTAACCCAGACAGAAATAAACAAATGAAATTAAAGAAACTGCATCCTGTTTTGGCCCATATGAATAAATCAGGTTCTGGTTCGGCTTGTGGTTGTTTTTGTCGTCGCGGTGTGAAGAGTTGTGACTTTCAGAGCAGCTCTTCAGCCTTACTGTTCTCTCTGCTCTGTCTGCTCTCACCTGATCCGCTCAGGGACGAACACAGAAACCAGAACACACACGGTGTGTGTGTTTGCGTGTGCGTGTGTGTGTGTGTGCGTGTGTGTGTGTGTACTCAGGCGGAGGCTGCATGCAAACACGGTTCGGCTTTTATTTTAGTGAGAAAGTCTTTATTTACTGAAACCCGTTTAGAGCAGCCTGAAGGTTTCCTCTAAAACATTTCTTAATGTTTGAGAGATGAAACCAACTTAGATTAAATTTGATAAAATTGTTACAACAAAAAAAAAAAAAAAGTTCTTTTTTATGCAGTTTTACAATCAACCTAGTTATGGTGGATAATAAATCACTCATTAAAAACAAGATCAAAAGTTTTTTTTAAAAAAAAACAACCCTGAATGCTCATTAAATTAATTATAATAATAATATATTATTATTAACTAAATGCAAAGAAAATGATTTAATCACGATTTAATGAGTTATAGGCCTAATCTCTTGTCACAGATGAATAGTAATAGATGTGCAGCTGTACTAGATCGTGATTAAATATGAATATAGAGTCTGTCTGCTGGAACTAAATACTAAATTATATTCTTATTTTACCAAGTGTTACAACTCTGCCTGTGACTGTAAGGTCACCTGCAATCATTTACTGTCTCACTCTGAATCGGATGTTTACTTTCAGAAATCACGTTTGTGATGCTTTCACGAAAAAAAGCGTTTTCTAAATAATATTATAATTATTATTATAATAATTATTATTATTGTTATAATAATTATTATTATTATTTTCTTTAATTCATTTTTCGATATATTGTGCCAGTAATTCATGCGCAGATTCATATACGAGTCCAAAATTTAAAGCAAGTCATTTTAATACAACTCAATCATTCTGACTCCTCTTAAAATAATTATAAATAAATAATTCGTTGATATTATTATTATTATTAATAATAATAATAATAATAATAATAATAATAATAATCTCTCTGATGACCTCAACATTAGGCCCGCCGTCGCTCGCGCGCTCCCGACGTGTCCGCCTCGGTTCGCGCGCGTGCGCTTCGGGTTACTTTTGTGTGCGGATAATTAGCGGATAATTCCTGGCTCATTAGAGCTCTTTCTGCGGCTCGGCGGTGAAAGTGTGTGAGGCAGCCTCGGATCAAAGGGAAATCTGTCGGGATGTGTTCAGGTTCACGGAGCTGCGGCGGAGGTTAAGGCCGACAGCGAGCCGTGAAATCCGGCGAGGCCGCGCGGAGCGAGCCGCTTCCCACGGAGGTAGACCCCGGAGCCTGGGAGTCGAGGCGAGGCACTGACCTACAGACAGTATTAAAAATATATAGGAATAAATAATTAGGTCGATAAATAAGTAAACAAAAGGGCAAGTACCTCTCTAGAAATTAATAACTTTTCTTCTTCTTCTTTTTTTTTTTACACTTAAAAGTTAATTGTTTTTTTAGAACGTATCGACATAAATAAATACATTTAAAACTTATGCATAAAAACTTCATAATAAACAATAAAAATAATCCCTCTGGATTCTCGCCCCATCAGGAACAAAATGCTAACCGTTAGCCTGGTTAGCATAGCGCTGCTCGGACTTTGAACTGGTCATGTTGGTGATTTATTGATGTTTTCTCTCCATCCTCAGCCCGATGATCCCGGAGTTTATTCACCATGAAAAACTACAACATACAGAGGAACATTTGGATGGAGTTAAGTATTAATCAGTACATGTGTTCAATATTAACTTCTGAACACATTTAACATTTTAACATTTAGTATTTTAACATTTAATATTTTAACATTTTAACATTTAATATTTTAACATTTAATATGTTAACATTTAATATGTTAACATTTAATATTTTAACATTTTATATTTTAATATTTAATATGTTAACATTTAATATTTTAACATTTAATATTTTACCAGCATTAAATAATTTTGGTGAGAAAAACTGTTAAAATATTCTCATCTGCTGTGTGGTTTGCACTAATAGGGCTGGTGTGATTTGCTTTTTTTATTATTATTTTCTTATATTATTATGAACTCATGTAAACTAAAGAAATGTGAAAGTTAAAAGCAAAACTTTATGATTCGATCTAGTTTCTAGTTTTCTAACACGGCTCTATAAACTTTTCTATTGTTTATTATGTGAAGTCAGTGGAGGTTACTGGATGTTTATGCAGAATAAAACAAAACAAAAATAAGAAGTGTTTGTGTTTTTTTTGTTGTTTTTTTTGTTTTTTTCAGGACAACCTAATCCTGGATCATTTTATCTAAACTGATTCAAACAAAAATGAGTATTTTGAAGTTTTCTCAAAAGTCTTGTCTATATATATACAGTATATATATATATATATATATATAGTAT